>JBBPBT010000460.1:3760972-3788676 GCA_037974875.1 Cicer bijugum | reverse complement strand
TTTTTATTTTTTTATTTTTTTTTTATTTTATTTTTTTTTTATTTGTTTTAGCAAAGAAAGAGTTATTGTCAAATGTGTGGATGTCTTTCTCTATATAGATATATGTTTGGCACCATCGGTAATGGTGGTCGGTTTTTCGGCGACGACGTCATCAGATGTTTGAGTTTTTAGTCATATCATTTTTTACTTTCTCATTCATAATTCATCTTGTTTATATTTTTACAAATCGGAATATTACATTTGTATAACAACATAGTGATTATAATAAAAAGAGAAAAATATAAATAATCTTCTTTGAATTGATTACCGATGCGTTGGTCGACAAGAATAAAAATGATCGTCTTCAACTTGGTTACCGATGTATAAATCGAGAAAAATGTAAATAATCATCTTCAAATTGACTACCAATGCGTAGATCGATAAGAATGTAAATGATCGTGTTCAGATTGGTTACTGATGCATTGATCGATAAGGATGTAAATGATCATCTTTGGATTGGTTACCGATGTGTAGATTGATAAAAGTGTATATGATCGTCTTCAGATTGGTTATCAATGTGAATAATCGTCTTCGAATTGGTTACTTATGTGAATAATCGTCTTTAAATTGGTTATCAATGCATAGATCGACATGAATGAAAATGCTAACCACGAGCAACCTATAGGTTTAGTTGAGAAGTGTAACACCCCGAATTTTAACAGTGCGAGTGTATTTTTTTTTTTCAAAACAAATTCATACAAACAAAGAAATAAAGAAGGAAATACTTTTGGATAAATATTTAACTCGTAACATAACGACAAAGTCAACAAATATTTACAAGCAGTGGAATAATTATTGAAATCAAAATCCAAAGTATTCAAACATCAAAATACACCGCTGCTATGAGGCCTATCAAACATAGTGACCCCTGGGGTATTCTCGACAGACACCTGTACAAAAGCATTGTCCCAAGAATTTTAACTCCCCACATCACATCAAAAAGTGGTACATGGAACCCATCAAAATAAAATGTCAAGCTGACAATATTGGTATAGATACAATCTTCCAAATTAAAATAAACACAACCCAAAAAGAAAGATATCAAATCCTTATACGTCAATCTAACCTGATCATTCTACAAAAAACTATACATTCCGGATGATCTTAACGCGCCCTGCAAGATCCTCCTAACACATCTTCCGTCAGGTGTGTCCAACTACATTCCCATCCACATGATACTAACCGGTGGGAAGATCCTTGTTCTCATCTGAGGGCAAAGCCTAAATTCCACGATAGTTGCAAAGGTCACCAACCGAAATTAACAATTAACACACTTAAAATGCACAAAATAACCTTTCATCTTAGCGTGCACCTTAAAAGGGTTTCCATATGCCAAACATGCATAAACAAAGTTGTAAAATGAAGTTTTTAACAAAACTGCACTGTTGTATTCGAATACAATATCTTTGTATTCGAATACAAGGCTGTTTCATAAGTCAACAACAAAAATAACATGTATGTATTCGAATACAACCTTATGTATTCGACTACACATAAGTCAACAGCAAAAACAACATATCTTTATTCGAATACAACCTTCTGTATTCGAATACACATTAGAAAACAGTAGAGAACAACAAAATTCAGCTTTTAAAAAGGTTTCAAAATCAATCAACACTTACACACAAATCCAAACAATCACACTTAGCAATTATAGCACAATCACCATGACAACTTGAGTTTCGAAAAGGTTTTACAATCAATCACACTTACACACAAATCCAAATAATCACACTTAGCAATTATAACACAATCACCATGAGAACTTGAGCTTCGAAAAGATTTTACAATCAATCACACTTACACACAAATCCAAAACATTCACACTTAGCAATTATAGCACAACCACAACAACCACTTGAGTTCAAACACTCAATCATAATCTTGAATCAAACATGACTCGCGTGCCAAGCACCCTAATGCAATGCGTATATGCCAAAATGCATGGACTCAGAATTTCAAACCAAAACCCTTCTCGAAGGGCCGTAAATCATTATTGTACCACCTATCACAGGCCGGAGTACTAAATTACCTAGGTGCTACCTATCACGGGTTAGCATGATTTACTAAAAACTTAAATCGTAAATGTACCGCCTATCACAGGGCGAAGTACTATTTAGTGAAGTGCCACCTATCACGGGTCAACACGATTTACCAAAAATATACAGTCTATCGCAGACCTTACACGACACGACAATCCCTACAAGGATAAGATGAACCAACAAATCACATGGAATCATCTTGTGGCCCATTCAGTCACCACTATCACCATGGCCCATCCGGTCGCCATGTACTATGAAATGCATGAGCATACTCTGACTCTATCCACGACAATCATTAAGTAAACACAAATATTAAAAGATTCCCCATTTTTAATACTCATTTAACTCTAATGATTTTCAAATTTAACACAGAGCATACTCAGACACGTTCTCAAATTCAATCCACAATTAACACCACAACACATTAATTCATTTTTCCACCAAATCACACAAACACATCTCAAAATTTATAATCTTAATTATGAGCACGTCAAACACGACAAACACAAATCATCACAATCCACCACTCAAACACCTAAAATTTAATTTCCTGAAAACCACCCATCAATGAGTTAAATTCATTTTCCACAAAACACTCATCAATATCACCAAAACCCAACTCTAAAATTTCACCCATAAAAGAATTAAATTCATTTTCCCCAAATCAACACTTCAACCCTAACAAATTTCTTTTCCACCCAACCATAGATAAGTCCCTAAATGCAAACTAAAATTTTGGAAGGAGCCCTTACCTTAACGATAGGTCTAACACGCGATTAAGACACTACGATTAATTTCGGTAAAATTCTAGCTCACGACGTCGCTTCTAAAGTCCGTTCACTAGCACTGTAGCATGGAGATGAACAACTTTCCCTTCTATCCCTTTGCAAAACAAAGCTTAGATCTAGAAGAGAAATGGAGTTTTGTGTTTGATGATTTTGAAATCAGCAACACCGATTTCGAATCTGAGAAGAAGAATGAAGTTGAGAAATCCTTGCTTTCTTACCCACCAAGCCTTAGGTTTATTTTCTTGATGCAAAAGGAAGCAAACAAAAATGAAGAAGGAGCAAGAACAAGAATGGGTTCGCGAGGCAGGGAGGAAACGTTTTCATTTTCTTTTGTTTCTGTTTTCCTTTGTTTTTCCTTTCTTTCTTTTTCCTTCCTTTCCTTTTCCCTCAAAACACACACACACACACACACACACACACATATATATATATATATATATTAATTATAACTTAACAAATATCTAAATATCTAGATATTTATCAAAATTACCATTTCACCCATAACCTCTCAAGCCATTTGATAAAAATATCTACTCTCTTCGCAATTCAATTGACAGATACAATTTTCAGCAACCCCAGATATTTTTAGCAAAACTGCCCAGAATTAAATTCTTCGTAACCTAAATAAATTATTCATCGACAAAAGATTCACCGTACTTATTCTAATTTATTTATCGACGAATAATTTTAATCGGGCGTCGAAAGATATTTTTGGGCATTAAACATACAAAATATCAATAACTTGGCTAAAAAGCCTTAGAGTTCAATACCAAAATATACTAAAATACATAAATTAGAATTTAAAACTATGGGTCTTACATTACTACCCTCCTAAAATTAGTTTTGTCCTCAAAACTACACGTTGATAAATAACTCAAGGTGTTGATCTCTCATCTTGCTCTCCAGTTTCCAAGTCGCATCTCCAGTAATTGAGTTCCAAATCACATTGACCAACAAAACATCCTTGGTTCTCAATCTCTTAATCTTCCTATCATCAATTCTCTGGTGGTACTTCGAATGACAAGTTATCCTTCAGTTGAATTGTGTCTGGTTCGATTATATGAGATGGATCTGCAAGATATTTCCTTAGCGGTGACACATGAAACACGTCATGAATATTGGACAGTATCGGAGGCAATGCAATCCGATAAGCAACAGACCCAATTCGTGCATAAATTTGATATGGTCCAATAAATTTCGGAGTCAATTTCTTTGATTTCAAGGCTCTACCAACTCCAATAGTAGGCGTGACTCTTAGAAATACATGGTCACCCTGTTCGAATTCTAAAAGTCTGCGACGCTTGTCCGCATAAATCTTTTGAGGATCTTGTGATGTCTTCATTTTCTCTTTTATCTTCTTGACCTTATCTGTAGTCTGTTGTACCATCTTCGGTTCTACAATCATACTTTCACCATCCTTATACCAACACAAAGGCGTTTGACACTTGCGTCCATACAAAGCCTCATATGGTGCCATCCCAATACTTGCGTGGAAACTATTGTTGTAGGTAAACTTAACCAACGAAAGTACATCATCCCAACTTCCTCTATCGTCTAATACACATGCTCTCAATAAATCTTCCCAGGATTGATTTGTCCTCTCAGTCTGTCCATTTGTCTGTCCATCTTAGTTTCGTTCTAAACGCTTCGTGCAATGCTCCCCAAAAATATGATGTGAACTTCAGATCATGGTCTGATACAATACTCGGTGGTACTTCGTGTAATCTCACAATTTTAGCAATGTAGATCTCTGTTAGCTTATCTACCTTATAGGTGGTCTTTACCGGTAAAAAGTGTGCAAATTTAGTTAATCGATCCACTATCACCCAAATAGAATCATGATTTCTCCTTGTTTTCGGCAATCCTGTTATAAAATCCATGGAAATGCTGTCCCACTTGGTACTGTAGTGTGAAATCAAAATTCTTGAGAGTCTCCATCCATCGTCTCTGACACGTGTTCAATTCCTTCTGATCAAACAAATATTTCAAACTTTTATGGTCGCTGAACACTGTGAACAGACATCCATATAAATAGTGCCTCCAGATCTTCAATGGAAAAACTACAACAACAAGCTCCAAATCATGAGTAGGATAGTTTCTCTCATGAATCTTCAATTGCCTTGTGGAGTAAGCTACAACTTTCTTGTGCTGCATCAGAACACATCCCAAACCTTGGTGAGACGCATCACAATAAACTTCACAGGGTTCTTCTGATTGTGGTAATACCAATACTAGTGAGGTCGTCAATTTTCTCTTTAGTAACTGAAAATTTTCCTCACACTTCTCCATCCATGAGAACGGTTGATCTTTCCTGGTAAGTTGTGTTAATGGAGCTACAATCTTAGCAAAACCATCAATAAACCTCCTGTAGTACCCTGCCAGTCCTACAAAACTTCGTATGTAAGTGACAGTCTGAGGCTGTTTCCAAGCAAGAATCGCCTCAATCTTAGCTGGATCTACAACGATTCCTTCCTTGGTTATCACATGTCCTAAGAAATTCACTTCTTCTAGCCAAAACTCACACTTCGACAGATTGGCATACAATTTTTTCTCGCGCAAAATCTCAAGAACTTGATGTAAATGTTCTCCATGCTCTTCTTCAGTCCTTGAATAAAATAATATATCATCAATGAACACCACAACAAATTTATCAAGGAATGGACTAAAGATTCTGTTCATGTAGTCCATGAAAATTGCTAGTGCATTTGTAACTCCAAACGGCATAACAAGATATTCGTAATGTCCATAACGGGTTCTGAAAACAGTTTTCTAAATATCTCCTTCCTTACTCGAATCTGATGGTAACCTGGCTTCAAGTCAATCTTCGAAAATAGTTGCCTTATTAAGCTATCTATAATCAACACATATGCGTGAGCTTCAGTCCTTCTTCTTAACTAGCAACACTAGAGAATGACCTCGAGTGATTATAGAGGTAAACAAATCAAATTAACCAAGAAATTCCTATTATGAATAGTTATTTGACAATGTAAACATGCAGAATTTACTGTCAAAGTCTTAGCAGGTGTAGAAACAACCAAATCAAAAGGTAAAGTAGACACAAATTACTTCAAACGATTCACACAACCCATAGCAATAAAGGAATGGGTTGCCCCCGAATCAAAAAGTGCAGTTAGAGTGTTACCTGTAATCTCACAATCAAGTTGAATCAGATTGCTAGATGGATTCCCATCTTTAACACTCACACAATAAACGCGTCCTCTAGCAGTAGGACGAGTAGCCTTGGTTACATTCACAACTGGTTCCCCCTTCGGAGCCGTGCAATCCCGTGCAATGTGCCCTAGCTTCTGGAAATTGTGGCAAGTAAGTCCCTTAGAGGTACAAACATTAGCATAATGTCCCTTTTCCCCACATCGAAAACATCGATTCCCTTGTCCCAATTGTCTTCTGAAATTTGGGTTCCCCGGGCTATTCTGCCCCCCGTTGTTATTATGTGGTTGATTATAAGGTTTAGCAACTTTTTCCCCCTTGTTCTGATAATTCACTCGACTATGCCCTCTTGAATTAAAATTCCTTCCTCGGCTAGCCCTCTTATTTTTCATATCCTCCACTTCTCTACATTTTTCCACAAGCACTTGGAAACGTGAGTTCCCAAGGGTAAGACAGAGTCTTGAATCTCATACTTTAGTCTGTCTTGGAAACAATGACACATGAATGGTTCATCAATCTCTTCACGGAAAAACCTGAAATGTCTCGATAGCGATTCAAACTTAGCAGCATATTCACCCTCATGTTCCCCTGATGAAGTTTTAGAAAATCATCACCCAATTTAGTTCTGGTACTCATCGGGAAGTATTTGTTTAAAAACTTCCTTTTGAATGATTCCCAGTTCACCTCCTCGTGAGCTGATCCCATCAACAACCTTGCACTCCTCCACCAGTACTCAACATCCCCTAATAGCATATAAATGACATAGTTGACCTTCACTCCTGCCTGATAGTTAATCATTTCGAAGATCTTTTCCACTTCTTGGATCCACTGATTCGCTTTCTCTGAATTCTCATCCCCCTTAAACTTAAGAGGATTGTAACAACGAAGATCTTCTAATCCTCTTGACTCTGCAACACGAATCTCTCTTTCCCTTTTTTCAAGATCACATTAAGTCTTGGCAGCGGTGTGTGCAGCAACAGAAGCAACCATGTTATTCATAACCTCCTCCATTCGATCATCCCTATTAACGTTGGCTCTTGGAGCATCATCCTTCTTGGCGGCATGGTTTTCCTATAAGACCATCATCAAGTAGAGTGTTAACACTACTTCAAAAAATTCCAAAATCAACTTTCGAAAACATCAACACATAATAACTACTCCGAACCTGATAACTCAAACCACCTATCCCGATGCATGATCAGATAACGACTCCCAACCTACAGGTTGACCTACAGTCTATAACCAAAACTCCACAACCCCAAAGAAATCCAAACCAAAGCTCTGATAACACAATTGTAACACCCTGATTTTTAACAGCACGAGTGTATTTTTTTTTCAAAACAAATTCATAAAAACAAAGAAATAAAGAAGGAAATACTTTTGGATAAATATTTAAGTCGTAACATAATGACAAAGTCAATAAATATTTACAAGCAGTGGAATAGTTTTTGAAATAAAAATCCAAAGTATTCAAACATCAAAATACATTAGGGCTATGAGGCCTATCAGACATAGCTCATACCTTAGGGGTATTCTCGACATACACCTGTACAAAAACACTGCCCCAAGAATTTTAACTCCCCACATCACATCAAAAAGTGGTACATGGAACCCATCAAAATTAAATGTCAAGCTGACAATATTAGTATAGGTACAATATTCTAAATTAAAATAAGCGCAACCCAAAAAGAAAGACATCTAGTCCTTATACGTCAACCTAATATGATCATTCTACAAAAAACTATACATCCAAGATGATCTTAACGCACCCCGCAAGATCCTCCTGACACAGCTCCAGTCAGGTGTGTCCAACTACATTCCTATCCATTGGGTACTAACCGGTGGGAAGATCCTTGTTCTCATCTGAGGGTAAAACCCAGATTTCCACAATAGCTGTAAAGGTCACCAACCTAAATTAACAATTAACACATAACATATAAGTTTTTAAATGCACAAAATAACCTTTCAACTTAGCATGCACCTTGAAAGGGTTTCCATATGTTAGACATGCATAAATAAAGTTGAAAAATGAAGTTTTTAACAACACTACATTGTTGTATTCGAATACAACATCTCTATATTCCAATACAAGGCTGTTTCATAAGTCAGTAGCAAAAACATCATGCCTGTATTCGAATACAACCTTATGTATTCGACTACACATAAGTCAGCAGTAAAAAGAACATGTCTGTATTCGAATACAACCTTCTATATTCGACAACACACAAGTCAGCAATAAAAACAACATGTTTGTATTCGAATAAAACCTTCTATATTCGAATACACATTAGAAAATAATAGAAAACAACAAAGTTCAGCTTTTAAAAGGGTTTCGAAATCAATCAACAATTACTCATAAATCCAAACAATCACACTTGCAATTATAGCACAATCACCATGACATGTTGAGTTTCGAAAAGATTTTACAATCAATCATACTTACAGACAAATTCAAAAACTTTCACACATAGCAATTATAGCATAACCACAACAACCATTTGAGTACAAACACTCAATCATAATCTTGAATCAAACGTGACTCGCAGGCCAAGCACCCTAATGTGATGCGTATACACCAAAATGCATGGACTTCGAATTCCAAACCAAAATCCTTCTCGAAGGGCCGTAAATCATAGTTCTACCGCCTATCACATGCTAAAGTACTAAATTACCGAGGTGCTACCTATCACGGGTCAGCAAGATTTACTAAAAACGTAAATCGTAAATGTACCGAGGTGCCGCCTATAACGGGTCAACACGATATATCAAAAATGTGTAGTCTATCACATACCTTACACGACGTGATAATCCCCGCAAGGATAAGATGAACCAACAAATCACATGGAATCATCTTGTGGCCCATCCGGTCACCACTATCACCATGGCCCATCTGGTCGCCATGTACTATGAAATGCATGAGCATACTCTGACTCTATCCACGACAATCATTAAGTAATTGAGATATTAAAAGATTCCCCATTTTTAATACTCATTTAACTCTAACAATTTTCACAACAATCATTAAGTAAACACAAATATTAAAAGATTCCCGATTTTTAATGCTCATTTAACTCTAATGATTTTCAAATTCCAAACAGAATATACTCAGACATATTCTCGAATTCAATCCACAATTCACACCAAATCACATCAATTCATTTTTCCACAAAATGCACACAAACACATCTCAAAATTTATAATCTTAATTATAAGCACGTCAAACACGACAAGCACAAATCATCACAACCCACACCTCAAACACATCAAATTTAATTTCCTGAAAACCACCCATCAATGAGTTAAATTCATTTTCCACAAAACACTCATCAATATCACCAAAACCCAACTCTAAAATTTCACCCATAAAAGCATTAAATTCATTTTCCCCAAATCAACACTTCAACCCTAACAAATTTCTTTTCCTCCCAACCACAGATAAGTCCCTAAATGCAAACTAAAAGTTTGGAAGGAGCCCTTACCTTAACGATAGCTCTAACACGCGATTACGACACTAAGATTAATTTCAATAAAATTCCTGCTTGCGAAGTCGCTTCTAAAGTTAGTTCACTAGCACCGTAGCATGGAGATGAACAACTTTCCCTTCTATCTTTTCACGAAACGAAGCTTAGATCTAGAAGAGATATGGACTTTTGTATTTGACAATTTTGAAATCATCTAAGCCTTGCTTTCTTATCCACTAAGCCTTGGGTTTCTTTTCTTGAAGCAAAAGGAAGCAAACGAAAATGAAGATGGAGGAAGAACGAGAATGGGTTCGCGAGGCAGGGAGGAAATGTTTTCGTTTTCTTCTGTTTCTGTTTTCCTTTCTTTCTTTTTCCTTCCCTTCCTTTTCCTTCTTTTTTTCCTTCATTTCCTTTTCTCTCCAAACATATATTCTTTGACAAAATTGTCCATAATTAAATTCTTCGTAACTTAAATAAATTATTCTTTGACAAAAGATTCACCGTACTTAATCTAATTTATTTAATTGACGAATAATTTTAGTCGGGTATCAAAAGATATTTTTGGGCATTAAACTCACAAAATATCAATAACTTGGCTAAAAAGCCTCGAAGTTCAATATCAAAATATACTAAAATACATAAATTAGAATTTAAAACTATGGGTCTTTCAAGAAGATAATTAAAGGTGAGGAATATAAACGCACAATAATGAGCAATGTAAAACAAGGTATTTATTGAATATAAATTTAGTATAAAAACAAGATATGAATGAATCATGTGTGTTATGCATTATGCAAGGCTGTTGAGTATAGATAAAGTATTAATAAATATGCATGAGTTCATGTGAGTATAAGTAAGTTATAAAAGTACGACACATGGATTATGTACATTATAGATAATTTTTTTTTTTTTGTATATTTCATCAATTCCCTGATGCTTATTATCTTCTACCATTTTTCTCGTTTGATTACTCTTGGTACATCTCACGTGACTCCTTTTTTAGAGGTGAAACAAAGTGTGTTGTCTAAAATGATTACCTTTTTTTTTTTTGTTTTTTTTCACACGCCCATATAAGTTGAGAATCTATCGAGTTTCCGTGTATATATTTTTCGAGTGTAAAAATAATTTAAATATTGTTTATATTTACACATGTTTTAAATTCCAACATTTATTATCATAAACCAACATTTTTAAAATGCTAGAACAAATAACATAAAATTGAATTAGCTTAGAAAGAGGGTATTGTACAACATCGAATTACAACATTGGAAAAGTATATCCATTACATTGAGAACAAAACAATTGAGGTTGAAGGTTACAATGTAGGGTTGAGTGTGGTTATCTTTAGTTGAAGGGATAATAAACACTAGTCATTCTTGTAATCTAAGACTCATGTTGGTCAGCTCCCAAGAGTAATAATTGCCCCAGTTTCGAGATCTTTTTATTTTTTAAATTTCTAATTTTTGCCTAGGTCACATTTTTAGGTTTTCAATCTAGCAAGCCTATTTTTCAATCTTGTTTATTTTTTTTTTAACTATAATATTTTTAAACCGCATCTGAATTTATTGGAAGTAGAAACTCATCTCCATACATTTATGCAAGTATTAGAGCTCCCCTAGAGAAAGTTTTTTTTTCATAACATATGGTTCCTCGTAGTTCGGAGTCCATTTCCCACGAGAATATTTTTGTACGAGCATTATTATCTTCAACACAAAGTTTCCATCATGAAACTCTCGAGGACGGACTTTTTCTCGTATGCTTTTTTAAGTATTTTCTGATATAGTTGACCATGACACAGAGTTATCATTTTTATTCTTCTATGAGATTTAATTGGTCAAATCTTGATTGAACCCACTCTGCCTCTTCTAGCTTTGATTCCATCAGGCCACTGGTCAAGGGAATTTCAATTCCATTGGAAAGCGCCGCTTTCATTCCATACACCAATGAGAAAGGAGTTGCCCCTGTTGAGGTGCGAACATAAGTTCTATTGCCATGTAATACAACGAGAAGCATTTCGTGCAAATTCAAATATGTCTCTACCATCTTTTGTATGATTTTCTTAATATTCTTATTTGCTACTACTACAACCCCATTCATTTACGGGAGATATGGCAAAGAATTATGGTGCTGAATTTTAAAACTATCACACAACCCCTTCATGATTTTGTTATTCGGCTAAATACCACATGTGGTTTCTTAACTTAATTTCAGTTAAAATTTTAGTCCTTTAACTTTTTTTCTTCCCAATTTGGTCCTTTATTTTAATTTTAAGTGACAATTTGATCTTTTATGTTTTAAAATGTTAACAATGTTATCTTTTTTTTTTTTTACAAAACTTCAAAAATTCATCAAAATTTTCAAACAAAACCCATAAATTTAGTTATATTCTTTGATATAAAATAAACTTTATCATGTTTGTAGCTCAAATCTTCAAATAAACTCATATTTGTCATTCTTTCTTTTATGATGTTATAGATGAAAATATGAACTTATTTAAAGACTTAAGTTATGAATTTGATGAAATTGCATTATATTGAGGATGATAGCTAATTTTATGGATTTTGTTTGAAATTTTTGATGAATTTTTTGAATTTTTGCAAAAAATAAGGATAACATGATGACATTTTAAAACATAAAAGATCAAATTCTCACTTAAAATTAAAATAAAGGACCAAATCGGGAAGAAAAAAAAAAGATAAAGGATTAAAACGTTAACTGAAATTAAGTTAAGGGACCACAGGTGGTATTTAGTCTTGTTATTTAGTTTGGTCATTACCAATGATAATCTTATTTGGTAAGCCATATCGATAAATCAATTCTCTTTTGATGAATCTAACCACCACACTCAGCATCACATTGGCATAAGAAGCGACTTCAACCCATTTTGTGAAATAATCAATAGCTATTAGGAATAATAGGTGCCCATTTGAAGCCTTAGGTTCGATGAGTCCAATAACATCCATCTCCCACATTGAAAATGGCCATGGTGACATTAAGACGTTTAAATAGATTTTTGGTACATGTATTTTATTGACAAAAATTTGACATTTATGGTAATTCTTTATGTTTCTAAAATAATTAGACTCCATGGTCAACCAATAGTAGCCAACCCTTAAGATTTTTTTTGCCATTGCGTGCCCATTTGCATGAGTTTCAGAAGAACCTTCGTGAACCTCTTGAATGATCTTCTTAACTTCTATTTCATCCACACATACGAGGAGAACCATGTCACGATTTCTCTTATAAAGCACATCACCATTTAAGAAGAAGTTCATTGACAATCTCCTCAAAACCCTATTGTCGTTCTCTGAAACACCTAATGGATATTCCTTATTCTTAACATATATTTGATATCATAAAGCCATGGCTTGCGATCATACTCTTCTTTTATTGATAAGCAATATACAGACTTATCCCTTTGTTGAATTCTTATGACCGACACGTCTTGACCGATGGTTATTTTGAACATTGATGATAATGTAGCCAAAGGTTCGACCAATTGGTTTTGTTCTCGAGGGATATGGTGAAAAGTAATCTTCTCGAAGTGTTATATCAAGTCTTTGATATGGATATGATACATAATTAATTTCGAATCTCGCATTTCCCACTCTCCTTTCGTTTGATGGATGACCAACAATGAGTCTCCATATACCTTAATAACGTTTACCTTTGATTCAATAGCTGATTTAATGCCCATATCATATGCCTCATATTCTGCAATATTGTTCATGCAATCAAAACACAATCTATTCGTAAATGGATTTAACTAGTTCTCTGGGGAAATCAAAATGGCTCCAATTCCATGCCCTAATACATTAGAAGCACCATCAAACACCAACATCGATTTTTCTTTATTGGATGATTCAATCTCTTCAAATAAAGTCATTATACCTTTGATCAAGGAATTCACATTGCGTTGATTCATAATCTTCTACAGATTGTTTAGCCAAATACTCTGTCAATTCACTTTCTTTGATAGCTTTTTGTGTAAATATACCAAATCGTATTATGACAACAACATCTACCAACAGAGAATCCTTCTAGTAAGAGTAGTTTTCTCAAAGATATACTTAATTGGGTCCATTTTAGACACCAACCAATTGATAGGTTGCCCTTGCATTCTTCAATCCAAATGACATCACTTTATAATAGAAAGTTCCACATTGTGTGATGAATATGGTTTTCTCCATATTCCGGAAACCATCTTGATTTGATTGTACCATGAGAAACCATCCATGAAGGGGAAAAGAGAATATTGAGCAGTTCTATCTAATAGGACATCAATAAGAGGCAAAGGAAAATTGTATTTAGGACTAGCTTTATTGAAATCTCGATAATCAACGAACGTTCGAACCTTTCCATCATTCTTTTGAACTAAGACAATATAAGCCACCCATTGAAGATATTTTGCTTTTTGACCTCTTATCTAAGTTTAAGTGACATATTCGACCTCATTCTCCTCAACTTTTGTTTAATTGGAGCACATTCAGGTTTGAGCAGTAGCTTATGTTCAACTATGATAGTATCTAGTTCGGGCATATCCTAATATGATCACTCCACATAGTCAAATAAAAGTTTAATCAGCTTTTCTCGTTCACTTTCTTTCATAGACATGCCAATTTTAATTTATTTCTTATCATATTCACTCCCTAAATTGATCACCTTAATTGGCTCTTGATAGGGTTTGATTATCTTAGCTTCTTGTTCCATTAGCTTTTCTTGTTATGGGGGGGTATTAACAATTGTCTTCACAATCCTCATCAGCGTGATTAATTGGGAGTTCAAAATTATAAGAATGGGTTCTAGCGCTGCTATTTTCAACATATTCATTTTCGACTCTGCATTGTTTAAATTAAGAAGAAAAAGGAAAAAACAAAGAAAATATGAATAAAGATTGTCATTTCAAGAAAAAGAATAATAGAAAAAAATGATTGGAGAATTCAAAAATGCATTTATTGATCATAAGTATAGAATTGAAATACATGAGCCCAAATTTGTTATCCTTATAGCCTTGGGCCGAGCAAAAGGAGTTGAAATACATAATTACTTTGATCATGAATTAACAAATACGGGAAACTCGATGATCTTCTAATTGTTGAGACTGGTGTTTGGAGGACAAGGGTACACTAATTTGAGGGTATCATCATCAACGTGATCTTCTTCTGCAATAGCCACCTGATTAGCATATATTATTCTAGTGCTTTGAAAGGTTTGACAAATGTCACAAATAGTAATATTTTCTGAATTGGGTACCCAATTGTCCAGACGAGTTGTCTTTCTTTCCCTTTTTTCTTTCATAATCTTTTCCTTATAAACTTTGGTAGGTACATATCTCAACCCATACCTATTGTTTTTCTATGGTATTTCTAAAGATTTCCCCAATTTAACAAAACCCCTCCTTCTAACATGGAGTTGGTAGACTTCAATGATGTGATAGACATTTATGGTTCCTTTAAGCAAAGCCCTTAACCCATGAAAACGACATTTCCGATTTCTAGTGCTTGGAAGGAATTCTCTATGGCTTCTTCCATGTCTTTGATGTAGCCCATAGAAGATAGATGACTCACTATCATATCTTCTCCCTCATATATTATTACTAGCTTATTGTTCACTATAAAATTTAGCTTTTAATGGAGAGTGGATGTTATTGCTCAAGCAACATGAATCCATGGTCTCCCTAAAAGGCAATTGTATGTCAGTTTAATATCTATTACTTGGAAGGTTATTCCAAAGTTATGGGGTCTGATTTGAATCAGCATGTCAATTTCACCAACAACTTGTCTCCTGGATCCATAAAATGCTTTCACCACCATAACACTTGGCTTCATGCAAACTCCATCAACAAATAGTTACGAGAGTGTTGATTTCGACATGACATTCAGTGACGAACCATTATCGACTAGCACCCGTGCAAGACTATGATCATGACATTTCACATAGATGTGTAGTGCTTTATTATGCTTTGTCCCTTCAGTTGGAAATTCGCCATGGCTAAAACTTAAACAACAATTAACGGTGATGTTACCGATAAATCCATCAAAATGGTCGACAGTGATATCATGAGTAACATCAACCTCATTTAAAACTTTCATCAATGCCCTTCTATATGTTTTAGAGTTCAATAAAAAGGAGCACACATATATCTTGGAAGGAGTATGATTTAGCTGATCCACCACATTATATTCATTTTGCTTGATAAACTTCAAAAATTTGTTAGCTTCTTCTATAGACACCCTCTTTTTGCTAGTATCGTGTCCTTTTATGGCATGATACATAACTTCTTTTTATTTTACTCCATGACCCTCCTTTTTCCTAATTTGTTCGGGAGCATATACTTGATCACTCCGAGTCACCCCACAAATCCTTAAAATGTTGGTGACATGAATTCCTTTAAGTTCACTACTATCACTTGATTGATGATTGGCCAAGTGAGATGTAACTTCATAATTCCGTGGTACTGCCTTGGTATTTTCGTAAGGAAATGGGGTTGGTGCTTGGACAATTATTGCATTTTTCCTACTATGAGCTAGCTTAAGATTCTCTTTTCTATAGATGATTTCTAATGGTTTTGGGAAAGATATATTATTTTCCAAGCACGGCTCTATGACCAACACATGGTCATCTTTTGCATATTGGTCTATCTCATCTTCAATGACATTGAAAGAGGTATATTTGTGGCCTAGCAAGGGATTGATCCCTATGTTAGGACCGCCTTTCTTGAAGGTAAGCCATTTTGCATTAATCACTTCTTGCACTTTAGATTTTAGGGCTTGACAGTCTTCCACTGAATACTCTACATCTCCTGCATGGTATTCACATTTAGCATTTGAGCTGTACCATTTTAGGAATGGTGGTTCCATAGGTTTCATTGAACTTAGGACTACCATTGAATTCAGGAGTAGGTCAGGAGACAATTGGCTGTATGGGACGAGAATAAGATCAAAACGGGTTATCTTCTTTTCAAAATTAACTAGTGGTTTTTATTGATTCGGGATTGGATTTTGGTTCCATTGATTTTGTTCGAAAAACGTGACAGGTGGTGGTTGGACTAGGGGTGGTTGATAATAAGGTGGCGTTGAAAGTTGATATTGGGGGTATGAAGCTTGTGAGGTTGCAACCACATATGGATAGGGAATATAGGGAATTTGGGGTATCGGGGGCTGGAAATTTGGAGGTCAATAACAATTCATGGCTGAAGAATAAGACACCCTTGGGTTTGCCATTATAGCATTAGCATCCCTTTCTGTCTTCTTTGTAAATCACATATGGAGTTTCTTCATACCACTCGTTCCACATACAATCTTACAACTCCTCATGTCATTTTCTACTCTTTAACCTATCATGACCATGTCAGAAAGCTTTGATGACATACTCCCAATCATCGTATCATAAAAAGGTGTCTAAAGAGTTATCAAAAACATACTAACCATTTCTCTTTTAGAAGGAGGATCTACTTGTGATGCCATTTCTCTCTGTCGTTGTGCATATTCTTTGAATGTTTCATTGTCATTTTCCAATGAATTTTGCAATTGCATCCAGTCAAGGGATATGTCAAAGTTGTACATGTATTGTTTCAAGAAGGCATCGACCAAATCTTTCCATGAAGGAATTCATTTTCACTCGAGATGCATATACCAATTTAATGATGCCCCACTAAAACTATCTTGAAAATAATGAATGAGAAGTTTGCCATTATGAGCATGAGATGCCAGTTTTCTACAATACATGGTCAGATGGTTTTTAGGACATGTGGCACCTTTTATTTTTCAAACTCAAAGACCTTGAATTTTGAAGGGATCGTCACATTGAGAACCAAGCACATATCAAAAGCTTCTAGACAAAAGACATTACTTCTTTCAATTGCTTTTATCCGTTCTTCTAAAACATGGAATTGTTTTCTCGATTCTGTATCTTCACTGATAAATTGAGGTTATTGCCAATTTTCATTAGCATCAAATGGGGTACTTGGAGTGCGCTTAATGGAATATTTTATAAGGGTATAATGTTTTAGGGTGGCATGTAGCCCAAAGAAGACGTGATTTATGATTAATTTAGGTTTTGGGGGTTGATAATTGAGTGGTTTGAGTTGTTTTCCATGGGGTTGATCACTATAGGTGGAGTATAGCCAGGTGGGAGACCATACATAGGAAATTGCATGGCTGCCGCACAAAACTGTTGGTTAATTAGTTGGGATAAAGTTGATGGGTGAGAAGGCGTAGCTTGGTGCTCTTCATTTGTAGTTGGAGGATTCCCATTTGTATTATCCTTCCTTGCCAAAGCTTGTATAGCCTATAGGATTCTATCAACCCTGTCCTTGAACTAGCTAACATCCTCTCTCATCACTTCTTGCTTTTTCTCAAGTTCATCCATGATCTTGGAGTTTGCGCGAGTCCGATAAGGGTGTCGAGGAAACAACTTTATTGATTTTTTTTTTTCTGAAATATCACATGAGGCTAGTTAAAAAATGAAGATTTATATGAATGCATGTGGGTATTAGAGAACCTTTAATTCCATTACCTAGACACAAACGTCTTTTTGGATCATGTATAAAAAATAAACCCATACATAGATAAAACTCAAAACAAACTCGTTCATTGATAATGAAAAGGGTACAAGTGCAACACTATTCTCTATATCTGAAATACATTGTTTCTATCACTCTCAACGAATTAAACTATTCATTTCTTCTACTAAACTATTACAATATTGAATGAAAGTAATAATCTCAACAAGTGTGGCAGATAGAACTATGCTTGCTTATGCTTTCCTTAGGAGTATGGGACTATTTCAATGGCTTGGTTGGCTATGAAAGTGCTTTTCTCACAATGATCCATCCACAATATCCCTTCTTTCCCAATCATCTATATTGCTTCCACTTGGTTTCTTAACATATTTGCTTCCTCTTGTTCCTTCAACCACACATCTCGATACACATCAACAAATTCTTGTTTTGCAATTCTTCTATTCTTGTCTTTTATTCTACTACCATTCTTTCCATCTGCTATTTCAAATCTTCTAATTGACTTTTTGCATTTCTTTCACTGATTTTTGAATCTTTCAACCATTTTCTCAACTTTCTAACCTCATCTCCCGCTTGGTTTCTTTCTCGTCTTCTCAAACATAAAGACTTTTTGAAGCCCTTAAATTGCATCGAAGCTTGAGCTTATAATCCTCCTTTATCTCCTCCATCTTTCTTGATCTTTCCATTGAAAATGTCTTCTGCTCATTTTCCAACAAGTCAATCTCATATGCTCGACGGACTACCATCAATTCTTCTCGTATATTATTCTTTTCTTATTCTGCCACTAGAATAGATGATTGCAACCTCTCGATTTCATCACTAACGATAGTGGGTTGCATTGGTGTTTCATTTGCCACCTCAGATGTACAACAAAAATGTAGCTTAATCTCTTAGACCCTATTCACAGCCCACTATCGGTAGTAATCATCTGCACCACAACTTCTACTTCCTAGTTCCTTCACTTTTCTTATTATTGTATTCCACGATTGACGTACTCTCCTCAAATCTTCGCTATTTTCTAGACCCATGTCATAAGGAATAACATGGGTTATTAGTTTTGGCATTAGTTCTCATATGATAGGATACCCAAGATGTCGATTGCTGCTAAATCAATAATTTCTTCATCACTCGGGAATAGAACAACCCCGTAATGATGAGAGCTAGCACCTCCATAAAATCATTCCAATCTTGGGCTTTAGTTAAATGTTGTGCTATTTCTTAAAAAAATTATTCTTAGAAAACCAGAAGTCCGTTTCTTCATTTGGCTAACCAATTTTTCCTCTTCAACCCTTAATATCTCAACTACTTTGGTTGTGGATGGATAATTCCCCATGTAACAAGAAGGTTTCCCTTTTTCTAGGGAGTAGCCTAAAATTGGTCGAAAATCTTCCAAAGTAGACGCAAGTTGGAAGTTTTGAAAGGAGAGTCGTAGAATTGAACCAAAGCGGTAATAGCCTTTATTTGTACGTCCACATCCAGTAAATCAAGAATCTTTCCATATTTCTTAGTAAAAGTTAACTGATGATTAAGCTCCAACAAGCTACGAAGTCTTTTTAAACTATTAACCTGAGGCTTTTTTACTTTCACATTCATAGTTTTCCTTTGCATTGGGATTGCAGTTTCATTGTTGGATCCCTTTTTCAATTAAAGATATCCACGTCCTAGCTTTGAATTCAATGGTTCTCTAATGGACCTACATAAAAATGAATGATTAGGAGCATTGTATGGTATGATGTTGAAAATAATTTTTAATGCATGAAAGGAAAGCATGGTACTATAAAAAATATTTAACTTTATCATTAATGTTGAAAGCTATTTGCATGGATGCAACAAAGAAAAATTGAGAGGTATACTGACGTCGAATGGTGGAGAGAAAAAAACAAAAAACAAATAACAATAATAATAATAATAATAATAAATAATAATAATAATAATAATAATAATAAAATCTTTCATTTAAAACCAAGAAGGCTATGACATGACTTAAATGCATTCTATTCAAGATTGGAGAAATTTTAAAGTCTACAAGCTTCTAAATTCGTGAACTCTTTCTTGGGAGGAATCTATAATCCTAAAATTCATTAGTCTCTAGAGTCAGGTATTCGTATCGAAACATCACTACAAATAGGAAGTACATCCAAAATATAGGTATTTTTAATGGAGTCACGCTCTAGACAAGATTTTTGCAATAAACAAATAGGATGTACATCCCACATGATTACCACTAAACCCCTAACTAAACTTATGCTTTACTCAGGTCCGGATATAGGATATCACTCATAAGTGTCTGACTTAGTAAAGGTGTAATTCAATAATTTAATAATGCTAATAAAACACACACATATATATATATACAAAAAGAAATAAAAATAATAATAATAATAATAAAATGATCTACTAGTTTACAAGAATATTATAATGACAACATATATTTATTAAGAAATAATAAACACAAAGTAAAATAAAATATAAAACAAACAAATATAGAAGAAAAAAAGTAAAAAAATAATTGCACAATTAATTATGTTAGGCTTGACTCTTTAAGGGTCCCAAACGGAGTCGTCAGCTACGATCTAAAATTTTGAGTGTTTCTTGAATACTATGGAGTCACCAAAAAAAGAAAATAACTAACTCTTAACATTCCATAATTATAAAAGATATTGAGTCATATTTTTCTATTTCTTTCTTATTACTATTGATATTCATTTATGGAAAAAATAACTATTCATCTTCTCTATCGTATTACCACCTTGGACTGAACTACATTTTGGTTCAGTTGTTTTACTACCTATCGATCGATGAACGATGAAATTCAACTATTGTTGATTTCTTCATCTGCTCAGATCTATCTAAAAGGTGATTTTTTTTTTGCAAAGAAAGAGTTATTGTTAATGGTGTAGGTGTCTTTCTCTATATTTATATATATATATATATATATATATTTGGTAATGGTGGTTGATTTTCGGCGACGGCGTTATTGAAGGTTTGAGTTTTTAGTCATATCTTTTTTTACTTTTTCATGCATACCTCATCTTGTTTATATTTTTACAAATCGGAATATTACGTTTGCATAACACAAAGTGATTATAATATAAGATATATATATTTACCTTAACTCTTCCTTTTTGTTTATCTTCTTCTTCTTCATTTTTCTTTTTGTGTTTATTTAAAAGAGTTAGTATCATATTTTCTTTTTTAAAAAAAAATCTTTCCTCCGTTGATTTTTTTTTTGTCTAAATTTATACACTAAAATGATCAACTTTTGTGTTCATTAAATTTATACACTAAAGTTCCAAATTTTGTGTTGTTTTATAGCAAATTTTCAGCAACCTCATATCCCAATAGAGAAAAAGTGGCTTATCCCTTGTTTATGAGTGCACAAGTAGTACAAATAATGCCATATTAAGCTAAAAAAAATATAAAAAATGAAGCAAGGAATCAGTAATGACTTTATTAAGTTAAAAAAAAAAAGCAAGAAACCAATTTGTAATTGTGATTCACACAAAGGAAACAAAAGTAGACAAACGAAAACGTGTAGCCAAACAAAAGTGATTCACACAATTTTTTTTCTCATCTCATGTTATTTCATTTGTAATAGGAATACCTATGTAAATTATGGACTCAAAATTGGATCAGTTATAAAAAAGGGGCGAGTTTTAGATTTTATAATACTAATTTTAGAATATTTATTATACATATTATTACTTTTTTTTTTAATTTTTATTACACATACTATTTGTGATGATTCATTTGTCTTTGCATCACAAGTTAAAAAAGTTTTTTTATGTATATGATGAGAGAAACAAGGATTGAATTGTTGTTCTCAATGAAAAAGTTACGAATATCATGAGCAATTAATGAACGTTATAAGTGAAGTTACTCATAATATTAATGATTTGGTTAGGTTTGAAGTTAAAATGATAATGATTTTTCTGAAATTCTTGATATTGATAATCTGGATAATGGTGGAGAAAATGAGGAAGAGGAAGTCAATATGTTCTAGTTATACATTATATTTTTCTTACACTTTTATACTTGTCCAAGTTTTTTGAAAATTAGCTAACGTTCATTTATAATTTTGTGTTAGAGAAGCACTGGTTCAAAGAAGAAAATTAAATATTTGGTATCGAGAAAGTGATAATGAAGGGTGGAAATCTACTTCTAATAATACAAATTCAACCAATGTAGAAGGAAGTAATGTTGCATAAACTTGGTCTAGTCCTTGTCATGTAGAAGGTGTCATACATGAATCTGTAGAATCTCAATCAATTCCTTCTGATATAGAAGCTAAAGAAGAACAAATTGGAAAATATATTAATTATATACTCTTGTTTTAAAGCTTTATTATATTGCTTGTAGAAGTAGAGCCTAAACAGGCTAAAGGTCCAACAAGAACATTGATATACATGCATGATGTAACAATGTAACATGATGGAATAAACTTTTTCTCATTGATATTTGTAGCACTAGGTTGCCTGTTGTGCCTCTTTCATATGATTGAGTTGAATTTTCATTGAGTGTAAAAGTAAAATTCCTGAAAAGTGGGATACCTAGTTCTTTCTTTGTTAGATTATAAACAAGGTTTAATTCTAGTTGTTTGGTTTTAACTTATATATATATATATATATATATATATATATATATAGGAATGAGAAGAATCAATTTTTAAACATCTATTTTAGAATATTGATACCTGTTTTTAGAACTTTCTTTTTCTCTTTTTTTTGCTTCTCATGTGACTATTTTAGGTCGGCATAGTAAAGAAAATATTTTTGCTTTCAGTCAATAATATGATATGTATTTGTTTTTCCTTTCTATTTAAGTCAATCAGTTATTTGATTTCTAGCTTTGTTGTTGTAAGTTGATGACTACTTTTACAGATTTTGATGATGTGTGCTTGAAATATGTAACATAATTTACAGATTTTTATTCTAATTTCTTATATTGTCTTCTTTTTTTCTTAATCTTTAATATTGACACTATTCATCTTTACAAAGGCGTAGCTAATTATTTTCTGTGGTGAAACTTAATTTTTTTATTCTTCACTTCTATACTGATGAATGTAGAAAAGTTGATGAAGATGGCCGGTTCTGTTTGAATAGGTGGAAAGGGTACTGTTATAAGGTTTAATATTTCAAAATACAATCTCCTTCCATATGAAAATCATATTCTTAGTAAAATTTGATGCTACATTCAACTTAATGTGCAACTAGTAGTGAGTAGGCATATATTGCCTAAATTCTTTATCTTTGCTTCTGATGCTACAATATTTTATTATTTATTTCACTTTAAATTTTAATGAGGTGGATGATATGCAATCAACTGAAACCTTATTACTTTGGATATCCACCCATTCATCTTGAAAATTTCAATTTTGTTTTGAAAAATAATTACTTTATGATGTAACTAATTGACTCCTTTATTAAACTGACAACTTTGATTAAAATTGAGTGTACTATGACATTTTTCCCTATTTCGAGTTCAAGAAAAGGAACCTTGGTAGTGAAATGCAATTCCAATGAGGGGCACATGTATGGGGATTTGGGAAAAGCTGGAGAGAAATAGACAAGTAGGTATTTAATATTCTTTACTTTACTCAGGTGATGGAGTAGTGGCAACTTAAGACTTGTTTGAAACACTTCTCTTTTTTAATTATTACAATTTTTAATAATAATAACAATAATAATTAATTTAATTATAATTATTTTTAATTTAATTATAATAATAAATAATAACAATAATTATTATTATTTATTAATATATTATTATTATTATTTAACAATTACATAAAATATATAAAACTATTTAAAAAAAATTGTAAAATTTCTTAGGGAGGTCGCATCCCCGACCAACGACCTCCTATTGGGGAATAAAATTTGGTGTTTTGCAGGTCGCATCCCCAAGAAGAGTTCTCAAATAAGCTCCAAAAAGTAGGGCATTTTGATAATCAAATTGAAAAATAGAGCATTTTGGTTAACAATCCTAAAAACTAGGATATATTGGTAAAAAATCTCATTTATGTTCCAGCAACTTTTTATTCGAGTTTCTTATATTGTCTTCCTTTTCTCTTAATCTTTAATATTGACACCATTCATTTATTCATCTTTACAAAGGCGTAGTTAGTTATTTTTTTGTTGTGAAACTTAATTTTTTTATTCTACAAATACATATCATATTGACTAAAAGAAAAAATATTTCCTTTAAATTTTAATGAGGTGGAGGATATGCGATCATCAGAAACCTTATTAGTTTGGCTATCCATCCATTCATCTTGAAAATTTTAGTTTCGTTTTGTAAAATGATTACTTTATGATGTAACTAATTGATTCCTTTATTATATAATGGTTTATTATTTGAGTGAGGTGGTTGTATTATTTCTTACTGATAGGAATATTGCATCTGTTAAACTGTTTCTTTTCTATTGATGTTTTGTTTTCTGCTCATTTTAGAAAGAAGAAGGTTGTTCACAAGACAAATATTACAGATGACAAAATTCTACCCAAAGAAGAAGGTTGTTCACAAGGTTGTTCCTTACTCTTCATTCTCACTATCACTCTCACTAAAACCCAAAAAGTTTCACTCTCTTACTACTCAACATTCAAAAGGAAACTACCACAACCTTACTCACTCAACAGCACCACCACCTCCCCCGCTCACTCAACACCACCACCACCTCCGCTCACTCAACACCACCACCACCACATCCCCGCTCACCCAAAACCAACACCACCTCTGCCCACTCAATATTCAGAAAGAAACCACCACCACCTTCGCTCACTCAACATTCAAGAAAAAAAAACACTACAACCTCCATCCTTTATGTTTCAAAGCTGCCACCACCTATGTGGTTTCTCTTTCTTCTTCTACTTCATTCTTCATCTATTTTTTTCTTCTTCTCTCTTCCTTCTTCTTTTCTTTCTTTTCTTCTTCTTCTTCTTCTTTCTCAAATCCAAAAACCTCTCACTCATAGCCAGAAAAACATTTTTGTTTTAGTGGTTTCTTTAGTTTTTTATTTGCAATTCATACTAAGACTACAAGATGAACAACATTTGTTTAATAATTTCTTCCATACTACTTTCATCATGTTTTTTGTTTCTATCATCTCTCTTTTTCATCTACTATGTAAATTATCACAGTCATAAACAATCAGAGGTGGAATTTCTCCAATACTCTGTTGATGAAATACAAGATTTTTATTTTATTATTTTGTTGAAGCAGAAGTTCAGCCACCTTCAAAACCATTAGTTGTGTGGCTACATGGAGGTAATATGAATTCAACCACTACAAAATGTTTATACTTAAAATTTAATCAATTAATGTATATAAGGATATGTTGTTTGAAGTGTCGGGTTGTTCTTCCATTAGACTTGGAGCTTTCAAAGAGCATGATCCTTTCCAACCAACTGACAAGGGTTTTGTTAAGAATGACTACAATTGGAACAAAGGTAATTAGAAAAGTCGTTTATTTGAATTATAGTAACATTTTTGTGCATACTTACAATTGTTTTCCATTTAATAAACTTGTAGAGTCGAACATGCTATATTTGGAATCACCAGCTGGAGTTGGCTTCTCATACTCCATCAACGAGTCATTTTATAACCATATCACCGATGAAATGACAGACATATTTACTTTTTCTTGAATAACATGAGAATAATACCTAAAATGAGTTGAACATATAAATAATAAAATAGAAAACTAGAGTTTCATAAACTACAATTACAACACCATTCACTTAATTTAAAAAAAAATAATTTTAACACATTATTCTCATCAAAACATTCAGTTTAACTTATTTTGAATTCCTGTAATTATATCAAATTGACACAAGTTTCACTCTATCTGTGTAATATACAGCAAGAGATACTCTTGTTTTTTTTGCAACATTGGTTCACAATGTTTAAGCATTACAAAATCAATGAGTTATTCATTACTGGGAAAAGTTATGTAGGTATTAATTTTATTGTGTTATATGAGTATAATCTTTATTTTGAAGGTTATGTTGGATGATGATACATCTTTAATTTCAGGTCACTATGCACCCCAACTTGTTGAACTCATTCTACAAACCAAATCCAACATAAATTTGAAGGGAATAGTAGTGAGTAGAAATATATAAAATGAATTTAACATTATGTTGTGCTTTATAGAATTTTAATGAGTAATGTTATTCCTCTTCTGATATTTGTAGATAGGAAACCCATTTAGAGTTTAGCACAGCTTACAACTCTAAAGGACAATTTTTGTGGTCGCATCGGTTGATATCAAATTCAACCTATGAGTTATTATCAAAAGTTTGCAACTTTTCCTGCATCGTAAGGGAATATCGAAGTGGAAAAGTAAATTTCACTTGTGTATATGTTAACAAGCGATATAATACGGAGGTTAGTATATATATATATACACACACATATTTAAATGTTGTTATTTGCATAGAAATAATATGTATTTGTTTTATATCCAGTCAAAAAGAAAAAAAGAGAGCTTTTTGTATTGAAGACATAATATTCAAGTACTTCAATGAGAAAGAAGTACAAAAAGCTCTCCATTCTAGGATTAATTATCGTTGGAGTTTCAGGTTTGTCTTTGCAAATAAATAGACTTCTGAATTATCCTTCAAATCGAAATAAGCTCAGGTTTATATTGAAAAATGTTATATATTTTATCAAATATGTATTGATTGCTAATTTCATTTTCCTTTTATTATAGTATTATTGGGTATGATACCAAAAGTTTTTTTGATACTCTAACCATTTCTCTTATAGGGACACTCGTCAAATCAGGTGTAAGAGTTATGGTACATAGGTTAGTAAATTTTTCGTAATCCTTACAGTTTTACAATGTTCTATATTTTTAAGTAAAGTTATTTTTTGTGTAGTGGAGATTAAGATTCTTTCATCCCATTCCTTAACACACAATCCATATTGCATGGATTAGTTAAGGACATTGAGTTGAACATCTCGCAGCCTTCTAGACCATGGTATAATGGAATGAAGATATATATATATATATATATATATATATATATATATATATATATATATTTAAATGTTAAGATTTTTATTTTATGGTCTTTTTGATTATCTGTTGGCTGTTCAGCTAAAGATCAATTATCTAATTCTATCTTTTTTTTTTTTGTGTTATTTTGTATGTCAACCCTATCATTCTTTTCTAAAAAATTAACTTATTTTAATATATTAATTATTTAGGTTGCAGGATCTACGATGGTTTATGGTGACATTTTATCCTTTGCCACCGTCAGAGGAGTTGAACATTCATGTGCATCATCGCAGCCGGCAACCGGAAGCATCACTTATTTTATTTAAATCATTTTTAGAAGGAAGATCCCTTCCAAAAATTCAAATATAAATGTATTTTATAATACAGTTTTTTATTTATTGAATGTTATATATTAAACTGTTAATTGTATGTTTATTATGTTTTATTTGTGTTATGCAAATGATGTATTTTGTAACAGTTTTTTTTTTTGTTATTGAAAGTTATAAAATAAACTTTTAAATTGTATATTTATTATATTTTATTTGTGTTACCTTGTAAATAAATTGAAGAAATATGAATCTTATTGTCAATAAATCTTTTAAACCAATATATATTTTAGAATTATAAAAGATATTTTTTATTATTAAAAATAAATATAATTCAAATTGAACAAGGTGATATGTG
>JBBPBT010000460.1:3735514-3760364 GCA_037974875.1 Cicer bijugum | reverse complement strand
GAGTTGGACCCATGTATTTAAAAATACTTCCTCTTTATTAAAATAAGTGTTGTTTAATTTTTTTTCCAAATTTAAAAAATAAAATACATGAAATTTTTTCACCAAAATATAAGAATGAAGTAGTATAATAATTTTACAAGAGTCTTCTCATTATAACTATTGTATTTTAAAAATGTCTTAAATATGTGACTTGAAAATGATCCATTCATTATTAATTTGAGAACAAAATCGAAATAAATTAATTAAAGTTACATTAAATAATAATTTGAGTATTAATTTAAAATATTATATTTTTTTACTAAGAATACTAATTATTTTAAAATGGAGCAGCAATTTGTATATATATAAAAAAGAGAGAACGAAAAATGTCTGCCATATATTTTTCTGCTTTTTAATAGATTTCCACTTATTAAAAAATATGCATGTGATATTACACGTTTTACAAGCCAAACATGTAGTTCCACAAGTTTATCAATTTGTTTCTCTAATGGCCTCAAATTGTGCCCCGTTACATTTTATCAATTTCATGCATTGGAATTTTTAATACTTACATCAACATTGGTGTAAATTATTTGGTCCATATTGTTTTTTTAATTCCAAAAGGAGAAATCAATGTAGAAAAGAAAAAAATATTACTACACTGCTTACTAGTATCATACAATATCGATATGTAAAAAAAAGCAGTTTCAGTAAATGAAGTGTTCAATTTCCTTTTCTTTTGTTTTAAAGAGCATTATTGTACCATTCTCTCTTTCTCTCGTAGTGGCTGAATCACATTTAAAAAGCATTATTATGCCAAAGTTAAAGAACTTTATTATACGAGTTGTTCTTTCTCACACAGTCTATTATCTATTTGTGTTTTCCCTATTTGCCTCTTACTATTTGTGTGCTTTTAATTTTAGAGAAAAACGCGTCTCTCGGTTCTAGATGACAAAGGTCCGCAAAGCACAACGTCACATGGGGTTACTAACAACGCGAGTGGACCATAAATATTTATAAAAATGTCAGGCTTATGAGTCCTAACAACCAACAGCTACCCTTGCGAGTGATGCTATATATTTAGATTTTATGTTTAATTGTAATTTTGATTCCTCTATTAATCAATTCTCAGAATTAATCTCCTATTTTAAAAGTCGAATATTTTGGTTTCTCTCAAAAAATTTTAAATAACGTCAATTACAACTCTATGAAAAAAATTCGAGGTTGAAAGTTAAGTTTTTACAAACTTTTATTCTAATTTTACGGGTGTTAATCACTCTACATGATCGTATCACATGTCACATTATTTAACGCATCTCACGTCATCTTTATTTACTTAAAAATCAGAGAGAAACTAAAATTGCCGACTTTTAAAATAGAGGGATTAATTTTGTGAATAAGTGGAAATAAGAGAATTAAAAGTGCAATTACAAGATATTGATAAAAGATTATAAGTTTGCATTAGTCTTTAGTTTCTCTTTGATGACAAGAGGAAATGACATGTAGATATTAAAAATATTTAAGTAAAAAACTTTTAATGGGATGAACTCAATTGATTATTTGCATAGGACATTCGCATTGATTCAATGATGGCATATGAAATAAAAAAACACAAAATTTAATAGATAATTGTATAAGAAAATCAGAAAATGATTGAAGTAGTTTTAGAAAAGGTTTTCAATACATTAATCAATATATGACAAAGATAAAAAATAAAAATAAAAATAACCTCAATGAATCTTAATTAATAGAATTATTAGTATATTTGATTTTCTTCAAACTAAATCAATTCTAAAATCATGAATTATAATGTTGAAAACATAATTTTATTCAACATTCAAAACCAACACAAGACTTCAAAACCTCGTAAGGATAAGATGAACCAATTACCTCATGGAACCATCCTATGGTTCATCACAATCACTACTAATATCATGACCTATCACGGTCACCATTAATTATGGAATGCATGAGCATACTCTGACTATTTCACAACAATCATTATATAAATGTAGCTATTAAAAGACTCTCATTTTAATAATCATCACAAACTAATAAATTTTCATACTTATCACATAGAATACTCAAGACATATTCTCATCAATAAAACTCATAACTTGTAGCAACACGTATTAACACTCAAGCAAGCATAATCACATCAATATTAATCATCACATATTTATACATCAATCACACATATAATGTCCATATGGGCAAACTAAATATTTGGAAGGAGCTCTTACCTCAATTATAGCTTTTTTCAACAGTTATCACTACCACAATCAAACACACACGAAAATCTCGATCGTGCTAACACCTTGAATCAAATAGTGTTTGACTTAGTCAAATTAGTACCTGATACTTTAACTATCTTACAAACCCTTTCTTACTCCTAATCCCCTTAGAGTATATTTATTAAAAGATTTTAAAAAGAGTAAGGACTAATAGTATTATTATTCACAATACACACTTTCAACATATAAAAACATATTCTTACAAATCAATATCCTTAAATTTTTCAGATAATTCACTAACAATTATTCAAAATGTCTTAAACTATTTTTCTCAAAAAATTTCACAACCACAAATTTTCTCAAATTTTCAATAACTCTTTTCTTTTTCTTTCATTCAAATAGCTACAAGTTTGATCAACTACATCTTTAAAGACTAAATATTCAGTCAAAGTATTTACCTCATAACCACACAAAAAAATATCAATGAATATGGATCGGAAATGGATGTCTGCCAATCGATAGTCAAAAGAGTATGAAAATGGAGCGAAGGAGTTTGTTGAGTTTGCAGTGAAGAATGCAAAAGATCCAAATCGAGTCGTTTGTCCTTGTGTAAAATGTTGTTTTGGAAAACGCGTTAGAGAAGATGAATTGGAAGGACATTTAGTATGGAATGGAATTTAGTATGTTGGATAAGCCATGGTGAGAAAAAAAAGGAAACATTAATTTTGAGAATGGTTCGACATATGCTTCAACTGACTTCGATACAGATACATATGAGTCGGACCGAGTTGAGGAGATTGCAAAAGTAATTGAAGAAGATCTTCGGGATTATCCTAAATTTTTTGAGAGTTCGTTGAGTGATGCAGAGAAACCATTATATAATAGTTGTACTAAATTCACAAGACTATCGGTGATATTAAAGTTGTACAACTTAAAAGCGAGAAATGGATGATCTGATAAAAGCTTCACATAATTATTAACACTCTTAAAAGATATGTTGCCAGATGATAATGAACTGCCCAGTTGAACCTACGAGGCTAAACGGATTTTGTGCTCTATTGGCATGAGTTACAAAAGGATTCATCCGTGTCCTAACGATTGCATTTAATTTCATTTCGAAACGAATATGAATTACTAAAGGCATGTCCGAAATGCAATGTCTCTCGATATAAGAAGAAAAAATCTAATCCAACAAAAGTCGTGTGGTATTTTCCTATACTACCAAGATTTAGGCGCATGTATCGCAATGATGAAGTTTCAAAACACTTGACATGGCTTGCAAATGAAAGAATTAGAGATGGAATGTTTTGACACCCTGCAGATTCCCCACAATGGGCAAAAATTGATCACAAGTATCCTGAATTCGGGATAGAGTCAAGAAATCTAAGACTTGCACTTTCTACTGATGGAATGAATCCACATGGTCTTCAAAGCATCTCACACAACACGTGGCCTGTGATTTTGTTGATTTGTAAACTACCTCCATGGTTATGTATGAAGCGTAAGTTTATGATATTGTCTCTATTAATTTCTGGACCCAAACAACTGGGGAATGATATTGACGTATACTTGGCTCCTTTAATTGAAGATTTAAAAATTATGTGGGAGACAGGTGTGGAAGTTTATGATGGGTATAAGAAAGCATGTTTCAATTTGAGGGCTATGTTGTTTGGCACAATTAATGATTTTCCAGCATATGGTAATTTATCAGGATATAGCATTAATGGTCAGTGTGCATGTTCTATATGTGAAGAGTGTACAAATTGGATGCGGTTGAAACATTGTAAGAAGAATGTATTTCTTGGACATCGTAGATTTTTACCTTATGGTCATCAGTATCTTGGGTGGAGAAATGCATTCAATGGAAAGTTAGAGGAAGGTAAAGCTCTTTTAGCACCGACTGGATATCAAATACTTGAAAAAGTACAAGGTTTGACCAATAAATTTGTAGTAAAGTGATCGATCCTCAGAAATTACCGACATTGCAGAGGGAAATTGTTGTTACTTTGTGTGAGCTTGAAATGTAATTACTTCTAACAAAGCTGATAATAATAATACAAATAATAATAATAATAATACTAATAATAATAATAATAATTACAATAATAACAATAACTCTCACATTCTAAGAAAAGAACTCTCAGAAAATATTTCTAACTTAAACAAGTGTTTACTCTAAGATGAATTCAGAACTTTGTGCTTGAGTTCTTCGTTTTTGCTTTTCGATTCTTTTCTCCTTCAACATTGAGTGTCTATTTATCGTGAAAATTTGGGCTTCAATTTAGTCTTTGTTTAATATTGAATTATATTGAGTTTTTAAATTCATCAAATTGATTTTAGTTCTATTTTGTGTAGATTGAGTTTCTAAATTATTTATATAAACTCTTCTTTAATTTATGATCAAATCTTCTTCAAATCATCATTAAATATTGATCAAAACTTTTTTGAATCTTCATTAAATATTGATCAAGTATTCTTTAGATCTTCATTAAATGTTCATCAAATATTCTTCAAATCTGCATTAAATATTGATCAAATATTCTTTAAATCTTCATTAAAGACATGCCCTAGGTAAGAAGTTACTAAGTCTATCATACCATGTCCTAGGTGATTTTTTTAGATCACACATAGATTTCCTAAGTTTAAAACATGATTTGGAAATTTGGAACTTTCAAAACCTAGTGGTTGTTTAACATAAACTTCTTCACTTATATAATCATTTAGAAAAACACTTTTAACATCCATTTAAAATAATGTAGTGTTTTTATTTGCAGCAAAAGAGCGTAGAATACGAATAGCTTCTAACCTGACCATTAGAGAAAATGTCTCAGTGTAATCAATGCCCCCTTTCTGACTGTAGCCTTGTGCGACAAGTCTTGCATTATTTCTAACCACTTCACCTTTTTCATTTAGCTTCTTTTTGAAAAATCACTTTGTTCCAATAATGTTCTTATCTGGTCTAGGTACTTGATCACAAACATCATTCCTCTTAAATCCATTTAACTATTTTGGAATGGAAATAATATGGCCATCATATGTCAATGCTTCATCAATAGTGGTAGGCTCAATTAATGAGAGTGAGTCAAACAAAGTGATATCTTTTAATGATGACATGATCCTCAAAAGATCACTTGAACTTCCAATGAGATGAAATGTCTTTTACTTCCATCCAGATCTTCCTTTTAACTTATCTTGATAGATTCTAACTTGATTAGATTAATCCTCTAAACATTTGTCATCTTCTGATTTGTCTACATTTGTTTCCTCAACTTCCGATAGACCTGCATCATCCTTAACTTGCTTTGACTTTTAATGTCAAGCTGTTTGTCATATAAAATATTGTAAATCAGATAATTGAAGAATGAAATCAATACAACCAAAAAATGAATTTTGTTTCTGGTAGTTTTCGCTTGTTTCGGAAAACCAAACTTGTATGCTACTTCTACTGAAGTGTTCATATTTTATGGATCTCCTTGTTCCTCCAAAATTTTTAGAACCTGCAAAAAACTTATCTAGCTTTGATTTTTAAGATCAAGCTTCTTGTTATTAAGTAAACTAAAATATCAGACAATAATTAAATTTAAGAAATAAATCACATATATGTTAACAATTTTAGTTTCACTATGAAAACCCTTTTAGTTCTTCTTTTCTGATTTTCAGATTCGGAGTTTGCATATTCTCTGATTAGAGAGTTGAATGAAGGGATTTGAATTCCCATCGAGGTTTGTAGTCTTGATGAATTTGATTGGAATGTTTAAAGAAGCCTCTTGATGTTGGCTTTTAATCTACCACTTCTGTTTTTGTTGATGTATCGGGTTTCTCTGAAGGTAGTTCTAATTCTTTTGGTAGTTCTAGTTCTATGGATATATGTGATTTCTTTGTAAGTTTTGAGTCTGTTGATACTCCAGATATTTTTGTTTGCTCATATGGTTCTGGTTCTGGTTTTGGTTCTGATAGGCATTGTGTTCACTAGTCCTTCTTCCACCAGAGTCAATTTGCTTTTGTTTATTAGGTGTTGGAACATAGACCTTTTTGCCTTCATATATTGAAAGCATCCATTGACCAGGCACCATGACCAGTGTCTCAATTTGGTTTCTTAGACCATCTACTATGTATACAATTTCATTCTTTGGTACCAAAATCTGGTTGGGTCAATGTTTGTTAGATCTTAAAGATTTCTTGTATTTCCATGTGGTAAGCATATGACAAGATATTTTAGTGTGACCTTTCTGATAGCAAATAGTACATAAATCATCAGAGGGAATAAAATGAGATTCAATTACTTTTTCTTGAAATCCTATTCCTCTTTTACCATTCCTACTAGCTTCATAAATCATAGATGCATATTTGCTTCTTTCCATACAATTATCAATAAAATCTTGAAATACTTCTTCATGCTTATCAATTAATGTTAAACTATAATTACTTTTAAAGTTAGATTTTCAACCTTAATTTCATCAATATTAGTTTTCAAATTTGCATTTTCTATTTTAAGTTCAGTAATATCATAATTCAGAGTTGCATTGTCTGTTTTAAATTCAGCTTATTGATTCTTTAAAACATTAACTTTTTCAATTAGATTTGTATTTTCTTTCCTAAGTGTTTTCAGTTTTAAAGATAAATTGTGATTCATTTTAAAAAAATCATGTATAGCATTAACTAATTATATCGAGTAAATTCAGAAAATTCCTCAGTTTCTTCATCTGTTGATTGACTTCCAAAGTCAGAATCTGGGTTGGATCTAGAGGCAGAGTCGTTATGATTCATCATAGCCAAATCTACTTCTTCATCCTCAAAGGATTCCTCAAAATCATCCCATGTAACCATCAAACTCTTCTTCTTGGGTCTAGAATCTTTTCTCTAATGTTTCCCTTTCTCCATATTTGAACATTATGACTTGATATATCTTGGTTCATTGCATCCATAGCAGATGATGTTTTTCTTGTCATATTTGTCATCATTCTCTTTGTTGGATTGCTTGGAATATCTTTGGGAAAATTCGTTCTTTCTATTGTGCAGTATCTTTCAAATTTTTCGAGATATGAAAGCAATCTCCTATTCCTCTGAATTCAGTTTCTAATCATTTGAATCACTATCCTCTAATTCTAATGTTACCTTTAGGACCTTCTTCTGCTTAGATTTCAAGGCCAGAGTCTTGTTCTTCTTCTTGGGCTCGTCTTATTCAAGCTCAATTTCATGTGATCTGAGAGAGCTAATTAATTCTTTCAACTTTAGAGTATTCAGATCCTTTACTTCCAGAATGGTAGTGATCTTAGGTCTCCACTTGCTTGTCAAACTCCTAAGAATTTTCTTCATATGATCAACAATAATATAAGTCTTCTCAAATACCTTTAATCCGAAGACCATGGTATGGAATCTTGAAAACATTGTTTTAATATTTTCATCTTGTTCCATCTTGAACACCTCATACTTTTTTACTATGAGGTTGACCTTTGCTTCTTGAACTTGTTTGTTTCCTTCATAGGTCAGAATTAGACTATCATAAATACTCTTTGTTGTCTCCTTGTTAGTGCACTTGTTAAACTCCTTGAAGGTTATTGCATTTATCATAAATGTTCTAGACTTATGATGCATCTTGTACATCTTCTTCTGATCAGTATTCATCTCCTTTCTTGGAATTTCAATACCATCACTATTCTTCGGAGCAATATAACCATCTTCCACCAAGTCTGAAAGTTCAGGATCTTGTTACATATAGAAACTTTTCATCTAGTCTTTCCAATACTCAAAACGTTATCCATCAAAGAGAGGTGGTATGCTGATGTTTCCTCCAGTAGCTTCTTCATTGAATCCAGGCATATTGAACCCTTGGATCTTTTCTCAAACACTAAAAAATGTTCAGTCTTAAGACCGAGCTTTGATGCCAATTGAAGATGCAAACACAAGAAGGGGATTCAATTGTGTTTGCTAAAGTTGATAACTATTTTCTAATTTGATGAAGGTTGGTTGATTTTTATAAATTACTTAGATAAGAATCAATCAGATTCAAAAGCAGCAAACAACGAAAGAATAAATAATTTGAAGCATAGTTTTATCCTAGTTCACAACTTACTTGGCTACATCAAGTCCCTTCATTTAGAAGGATTTAATCCACTAATTTAAATACCTTGAATTACAAAGCACCAGACCCTCCAAGCCAGTCCTCCTAAACAGCATGACAACCCCAAACTGTTGAGGAACTAACCACCTTAACCTTACAAGCCAAGCCTTTTCAAACAACCTGACAACCCTGGACTTTTGAGGAACTAACCACCTTGACCTTACAAGTCATGTCTTCTCCTAACCACTTTTGAGGAACTAACCACCTTGAAGTAAACCAATACCGGGTTGGATTCAAAAGATTGGAACTTCATTAGTTGCTTCTATCAAAGTTGATAATAATAATAATAACTCTCACACTAAAAAAAGAACGCTCATAAAATATTTCTAACTTGAACAAGTGTTTCTCTCTTTAACTCTAAGATGAATTGAGAACTTTGAGCTTGAGTTCTTTTTTTCTGCTTTTCGATGCTTTTCTCTTTCAGCGTTGAGTGTCTATTTATGGTGAAAATTTGTGATTCAATTTAGTCTTTGTTTAATTCTGAATTATATCTTGTTCAGATTGTGTTTGTAAATTCTTTAAAAAAACTCTTCTTCAATTTATGATAAAATCTTCTTCAAATTTTCATTGAATGTTGATAAAATCTTCTTCAAATCTTCATTAAATATTGATCAAATATTCTTTAAATCTTCACTAAATGTTGATCAAATATTCTTAAAATATTCATTAAATGTTGATCAAATATTCTTCAAATCTTCATAAAATGTTGATCAAATGTTCTTCAAATCTTCATAAAATGTTGATCAAATCTTCTTCAAATCTTGGCCATATCTTATTTTCAATTTGGTCAAAGATTTTCTTCAATTATAAATATGAATCAAATCTTATTTTAGATTTTCATCAATTATAAATTGGATTCAAATCTTATTTTAGATTTTCTTCAATTATATATTTGAATCAAATCTTATATTTCAATTTTCGTCAATTATAATTTAGAATCAAATCTTATTTTATATTTTCTTCAATTACATTAATCTTCTTTCATACTCTTTGAAGTCAAATATATTGTTTTTATAAAATACTTTTGTTAACATCAAAACTCTAAATGTAAAACCAACTTGGTTCCAATATCATCAACACGTCAACTGCAAGTGACTAATTAATTAGAACATACTAATATGAAAAATAGAAGATGAGATTAATTATAATGCATACATTATAGGGAAGTATTAATAAGAATAATAATAATAATAATAATAAATACTTAATTAGAGGAAGCTACTAAATTAAATGCAGTCTGATCAGACGAAGACTCTAATAAGAGCAAGACTTTTACAAGAGGCAATGCGCCTAAAGGAAGATTCAGAGTAGAGGTAGTGAGACCAAGGAAGACTCTGATTGAAGGCTTAATAGTAACATGAAGACTTTGATCAGAGGTAGCGTGACTAGAGGAACAATCGGATGAGAGGCAATATGATCATAGGAAGACTCGAATAAGACGAAGCATGACCAAAGCTAGACTCGGATTAGAGGTAGCATGATCATAGAAGACTTGGATCAAAGGTAGCATGACCAAACGAAGACTTAGATCAGAGGCAACATGATCACAAGAACACATTGACCAAATGAAGCGTGACCAGAGGAAGACTTGGATCAGAGGCAGCCTAGTCAGAGGAAGACATGGATTAGTGGTAGTGTGACTAGTGGAAGACCTGAATCAGAGACGGCTTGATCAGAAGAAGACTTGAATCAGAGGCAGCGTGACCAGAGAAAGACTTGGATCAAAGGCAACATGGTTAGAGGAAGCATGAAGAAAGGGAAATTAGAGGTAGCCATAATAAAGGAAAATCAAAGGCAACTAGAATGAAGGAAAATAAAAGGCAAAACATATCATAATAAAAAAAAGAACGCATCGCAAGCAAAACTGATTAGAAGTAGAATAATGCATAAGATGTAAAACTGACCAGAAGCAGAAAAACGTATCACTAGCAAAACATATCAGAAGTAGAAAATGCATCAAAGGGAGTTTAGGAAAACACATTAATTCAATAACTAGTGTTGGAAATGATGGAATATAAATGGCATTGATGATGGCTTTTAAGATGGTTGTGAATTGAAAAATGAGAAGTCCCACATAGGAGGGAACACACTCATTTAAAGCCTTTATAAGGTGTTAGTTTCACACTTGGGTTAGGCCCCAAGGGGCACCGCAATTTTGTGAAGGAGGGAGAACGCAAGCAAATGGACCACCACACGCGCACACGCGCGCGCGCCGCCGCCGCCCGCCCGGCTCGGCTCGGCAAGGCATGGCATGGCATGGCATGGCATGGCTTGGCTTGGCTTGGCTTGGCTTGGCTTGGCTTGGCTTGGTGTGGTTTGGTGTGTATTAAATATTTTTAAAAATTATGAAAATTAATTATGTTTTCTTATGTTGCCCGGTCAATAATGGAAGTCAAATCACGTTTCCTAAATTTGAGGCGCAGTCAGCTGATGGACTCAGTCCCTCTTGGATCCCCCCATTTTCGCAGATCCAGTTGCTGGACTCCTCTATAAATACAGACCTCACCTCATTTGGAAAAGCACACCAAAAGCTCTCCGAATCTGAGGCTTTTCTCACTTCTCCCCCGTTCTTCTTCTTCTTCTTCTTCTTCTTCTTCTTCTATTTTCTTGAGTAGCCTTCGTGCTATATTACGAGTGTCAGTCTCACGACTTCCATACAGAGGGTGTAATTCCAGATCGGTTTTCTACAGTGCAGTAGAATTTCGATACAGTGATCTAGGCTGTTTTATCCTGGGGACTTCGTGGTTGATAGTCTGCCTTGCACAATTTGGGCAGTGCCTCGAAACGTCTTAAAGAGAGCGACCTAGTCCGCGACTCAATCCAGTTATTTCATCGGTGGCATTATTTATTTTTCAAAAACCAATTTTCTGAAACAACAATTAGTCTGTTACTTTTAACCTTCATTACATCAAACCCCATCACATAATAAACATTCACACAAACAGATGCGAAATGAATGAGTTTTAAAGAACTACTCCATATTTTCTCAATTGTAATTATTCTATTTTAACAATATATTTTTCTAATATAATTTTAATGATCTATTTTAATGATCTAATTATTATCTTAATCTATTAAGATAGTGAAAGGGTCGTTACGTCCTCTCCTACTTAGACAATTTTTTCCTGAGTTTGAGAGCTTACCTATTGGAAGAGGGAGGGGTAATCATAAATTATGTCAAATCCATATGAGTGCTTACTTGAGACACTAGTCTATGGAAAAGATTCCTTGTCCCTTGTGAAGGTTGTGAGAGAGTTGTTACATATAAAAAAAAGATGGTGTTTCGTTTATGAGATGATTTGAATATTTTCAATATTTATGATATCAGGAAAATAAAAATTATTGTTGATATTATAATCTGAAATAATAATAATAATAATAATTATTATTATTATTATTATTATTATTATTTTAAAGAATGAATTAAATTAGTTAGTTTTTTCTTACAACTTGAATCACAAGTATGTGATTATTTCGAGCACGAAGATAATTTTATTTTTTGAAAACTAATTGGTAATAGGAAATCTTTAATTAATTAAAGTTGGTCTAGTGACAAATTTATAACTGATGGAATTTAAACGCAGTACGTATTGTACAATTAGAGTAATTTATAAGTAATATTAAAAATTTGTGCAATACTTGAGTTAAGAAACTCTAATGTAAAGGTTTTAAAATATTGGAGGGGATGAAATTATTATTAATAATAATTTTGCCACTAATGACCGTTTAACTACTACCTAAGATTGGATTTTAACTATATTCCATGTGGTTAGAGAGTGAAACTCTTATCACTATCCCTAACATCTCATTCACAACTCAAATGTTAAATTTAATAATCTTAAATTTTTTAAATGAACTTTGATTTTTTTATATTACTATTTCGTTTAAAATTTACTATTTTTCCAATGTTTTCACACTCTCAATGCATGAAAAATTAATTAGCAGTCAGTATTATAATATCATTTTTGGCATTATTTTTTATTTTTATACAATATATAATAACTATTATAAAATATGACTTTTCTAATTATTTTATTAAAATCTTAAACACTATTATTTTATTAAAACATTAAAGACTATTTTTGGTAATATATTTTATCAAATATATAAAGAAAGAACTATTATAACGCACAAATCTCTGTGACCTCTGCTTCTTGTATCAACATACGACCAAATTTTGTTCGTATTAATCACCTTTAAAATTACTGAATGTTATTGTACAAAAATGGTCATAAATTGCATTTGTATATGCACAATATTTATAATGATAGCAGCCTCGTCGAATTGTAACTACTACAATCAATGAAACTCCGTTCAAAATATAATATTACATTCTAGAGAATCTTTTTGCATTTCAAACATATTTCATAAAAAAAATAATAATCGAAAAACATAAATTAAGAAGGTGCATATCAAACACGACTCTTTTTTTTTTTTCAATCCATATTTTCATTGAAAATATAACATTATTGAGATGTGGAACTAGTTTGTTGCCTGCAATCGTGACCAAAGCAATGCATACAATTAATTAAAAAGGTTAAAAGGAGACTATGATGTGTGTTGCCATTATTTTTTGAAGGTTGACAAGAAACAATTTGTGATAGGATATTTAAAATGATTAGAGAAGTGATGTTTAAATAATGGCATTTAAATGAATTTAATTTCAAATTTTTATTACCAATTTTATTTGTAATAATTTAACTGTCATAGAAATGTTTATTATTTGTTTGACCAAACCGGTATATGTTTTTTAATATTTATAAAATTTTACTTCAGTTTATACAATTAATTTATTACATATTTAATCATCAAATATAAAAACAGCCAATAGTTGCAAGTGTATATCTTCTATAACTATACATAAAAAAAATACTACCTTTTGGTGGATATTTTTTCTTTCATTTGTACCCTTAATTTAAAACGTTTAATTTATAATATTATTTTTCTTTGTCAAACATGTAAATGAATTTTCATCTATAACTATATGTAAAGTGAATACTAACTTTTTTGGGTAGCATTTTCCTATGACCTCTACTTGATAAAAATATAGTTGATCTCCCCTAAATCCTGTATGTAGTGCCTTTAGTATTTAGTGTGTAAATTTTTCCATAGAAATTTTTGGAGTTTATTTTTATACCATTGGATATTAACTTAATTTCTTCTGAGAAAGGCTCAGGTTTCACTAAACTTAATTAAGAATTGATACAAAAAATGTGTCTTAAGTTAGACTAAATTGGTTGCCCTGTTTTTGGAATATTCATGTATTATTTTAACAAATTGTAGTAATAGGGAACTTAACTTTAAAATATATTTATAAACTAAACAACATAAACTTTTTAATGAGAGGTAGTTTACTCAAATTAGACGCCATTTAATATTTTAATTGAAAGGTCAAACTTGAAGCAATTTTTGCAAAAAAAAGATTATCATATAATTGGCTTAAAATGGGTATCGCATGAGTTGTAGGAATCCATTTTAAGTTGAACCAATTGTATTGAAAAGCTTGCTCTTGATACTTTAACAATGTGAAGTTCGATACTTTTATATCACTTTTACAATTTGTAGTAATTTTGTCAACACAATTGTTGTCTTAGAATTCTGTAATGTGTTTCAGATACCTTAGGCTAGTTCTTTGTAAGTACCTTAGTCTTCTGTGTAAGAAATTAACAGGAATTATACATAACATTATAGAGAGTATATTGTTAAATTAAGAAATGTGTAACATTCAATATTTTCATATATTATATATATATATATATATATGTCTTTTAGTAATTTTTATAATTTATTATTTAATTAATAATTTATTCTATATATAAAGAAATTAAATTAAAATTTACCGCTCTCTATTTTTATTTAGTAGTTATGGCATAATTATTTCCTATGTGGACAACTGTGTATTTTGTTTATTTGATTAGTTCGATAATCATAAAATTGATGTGTTAGATATGTTTCACTACGCGAAAAATAGGATTTTACAGCGCTTTTTTTAAGCCATTTACAATGTTTTTTCATCACACAAAAAAAAGCGTTGTAAAAAGATACAACAATGCTTTTTTAAAAACAAAAAGCGTTATAAAACATATAAATAATTTGCGCGCTTGTTATGCACATTTTACAGCGCTTATTGAAAAAGCGTTGTAAAAGGTGCACCCAATATATATGCATTATTATGCACCTTTTACAGCGCTTATTTAAAAAAGCATTGTAAAATATGCATTATAATGCATATACTGAATGCACATTTTACAGCACTTCTTTGAAAAAAGCATCCAATAAAATGTGCATCCAATATATGCATTATATTGCACATTTTACAGCGCTTTTTCAGATAAGCGTTGTAAAATGTGCATCCAATATAAGTATTATAATGCACATTTTACAACGCTTTTTCATATAAGTGCTCTCAGTGCACATTTTACAGCGCTTATCTGAAAAAAGCACTGTAAAATGTGCAATACAATGCATATATTGGATACACATTTTACATCCCTTATTCATATAAGCGCTGTAAAATGTGCTCTCAGTATATGCATTACAATGCACCTTTTACAACGCTTTTTCAAAAAAGCGCTGTAAAAGGTGCAACTTTTTTTTATTTAAAAACGTTGTAAATCAAATTTTTAAAAAGCGCTTTTTGGTTTTTTATGGCAATTGTTTAGAAAGCGCTGTCTTTTAAATTTTTTTTTCAAAATTATTTTCATCCAGAATCAGTTCACAATTAGTTCACATAACAACATAACATATTCAAATACATATTCAGAATCAGTTCACACAATCAGTACACAAAAATAGAACTATATAACTTAACTTTATATATTAATTTACACAACAACAGAACACATTTAGATACATATATAACTTAACTACATATACATATTTAGATATTTGTACAACAACACATATTCATATACATATTTAGATACTATGCCCTATTCATATACAATAACTTATCCTACACAGAACAAAACTAGCTACCATATATTCAAATCCCTTGCAGCATACTATTTTCCAGAAAATCAAATAATTTTAATTTCAAGCACATACTGACATCAATCTTCATTTAATTCAACTAGATCCTTCTCAGAGTATGTTGGACTAGAATTGTAAAAGTACTATGCAATATAAAAATTGAACATAAAGAAGTTAGAATAAAATATATACATAATTTATATATGAAAATCAAATAATGAAAATATCGTACCGTTTCTGGGATAATTGTTTGATTCCTACCAACAATCTCCTTCATGAACTGCAATACATAGTACCCACAGTTGATGTTGTTCGTTTGACGAAGGCACTATAAAATAAAACATATAAGTCAATAAAATATATTTCAAATGAAAATTTAAAGGCATATATTTCAAATCTTTATTGGAATCCATTTGATGTTATTAGAATTTTGCTTCAACACTGTAGCACCTCTTTGAGCTCGAAAAACTTGTAAAGCACTATCGAATAAATAAATTTGATTATCATAGCATTAACAAACACATTATTTATATATATATATATACGAAATAAATGAATATTACTTACGTATCGAACATAGTCTTTATATCGGAGTGATTGTTGTAATTGTCGTGCAAGGGATCCAAATAGTATATAACTTCAGAGGTCGCATTGATTGCAAATAGCACCCAATGTGCCCTACAACAACAAAAATTTGGTTGGCAATTTTGTTTACACAACTAATAAATTAAGATCTCATAAATTAAAAAAGATATAAATAAATAATATATAATTACGTACCCTGAATTATATGGTGCAAAGAACAACTTACCATTATCTATATTTCCTAATAACATATCTACAATGTATTTCTTTACATTCACTGGATCGAGTTTACACATCGAAAGCTTATGTGGAGACAAGAATGAATATCTATTTGACAATTTGCGTATGCACACAACCTTCTCATACAAAAACCTTCAATGAAAATTTCAAACTAGATTAGTTACCAATAAGTTTAATTAATTACCAATAAATGCAATTAAAAATAATTTTTACATTATGTACAAGCTAATGACAGTAGCACTCAGCTCCTTTTTAAGAAATTCTTCATACTCATCTTCGAATATAGCTTTATTCATGGTTATGATGTGTGAATCATCGTTGCTGCCCATATTCCTTTTTACTTGGATGTCAAGACACGCCCCGTATTTATCAAGGCATGGCTGACTTATTTTAGGAGCAACAACGACTGATTTTCCCCGATCCAGTTTTTTAGGTACAACTTTGGCAGCTTTATTACCCTCCAGCTTTTATAGTTTGCCAGCTTTATTATCCTCCAATTTTTGAGGTTTGTCGGCTTTATTTTGCTATGTTGGTGGTTCATTTGATTGAATCTGAAAAAATGAGGTTAAATGTTAGTTTATTGAATCTGAAAAAATGACAAACCTAAGGGAATAAATGTGACAAACCTTTTCGGGCGATGTAATTGACTCGTTTCTAGGAATCTTTTTATCATTTCCTTCAGGCTTTTTCAAAATATAAATATAAATGTGAAATTAAAGTTAGCAGCGAAAAAAATCAGCAATTAAATATACATATCAATTAAACATCCACTTCAATTAATTAAATATACCTTATCAAGGGCAACAAGATGTATGGGCCATGCCACGTAACTACCAATTGCTTCTCCCAAAAACTTCATATTTGCATCGTTGTCTGGTATAGGCAACAACGCATTTGGTTCAAAACCAATAATTGGTGATACTTTCACATGACCCGCAGGGATCGATGTGTTGTGCAATACTTCTCTCAATGTATTGCAACTAGCTTTGTTGCCCTCTTGATTTTCTGAACTTTGTTCGATATTCTCCTAAAATACCTGTAGGAATAAAAAGATAAGTTCAATATCATTTTTAAAATATAATATTAAAAAATATTAAAGTGATAATATTAAAGTGATAAAATACAATATTAAAAAATATTAAAGTGATAATATACTTACACAAAGTTCTATTACTTTTTGAACATTTTTGTTATCAACCACTCTATCCTTATTTACACGAGCTTCCTCCCACAAGATATGACGACCCAACGGTTGATCAAATTGGGTGTCTTGTCGCTATTCGTTAAGATCATCAACAAAATATTAATTAGAAACTATAGTTTATAATACAAATACCCTCATTATATAAAAATGATGTTTAATTACTTAGAAGTCTTTGCTCTTGATATGCATATCCCATACGTGATTTTTTGTATGGGTGCGTCAGATTTTTTGCCCTCTCGCGATTTGCCTTACTTATATTCTATATAAAAAAAATAACAATCGTGTAAAAATTTAAAATACGCTACGAATATGAATAATCAAACACAAATGCTAATAAATTAATCACTTACCAAAAACGCAGGGTCCGAACGTTTTGATACAAATGCACTCCATTCTTCTTTTGATATATAATGTTTATATATTCTTGGAGCTTCGACATTCATATTTCCTTCACTATCTTTTAGATAGAAATTTGAAATGTGAGATCTAAAACCCCGGTGTATTTTCCCGGAAACTCTCAAGACATAATTATTTCTAACCTCATCAAGAACAAAAGCAGTCTCTAAGCGAAATAAAGATATCGTTTGAGTAAAGAGTAAAGTATTACAATGGAAAAAATTATAAATGACAAAAGAGTGGATCAAAAAAGTTACTTGTATATCATTCCACAGTATATCTTTCGCATCCTTCAATGCCTTATCTCTCCAATCATCAATGGTAATGAGGATATTCTGACGAACAACAGCCCCAATGTAAATTACAAACATGGAGCTGTTGGGGTCAATTGGCTGACCACTCTCATTCCATCCAACCTAATAAACTCATATAGTAAGTACATGCTTTCAAAAAAGATAAAAAAAAATAAATAAATAAATAAATAAATAAATAAACAGCAAACAGAGTATAGTATACCTCAAATTTTATGCCACTGCTCCTTGCTTTTATGACCTTTTGCATTATGGTTGCACGATGTTTGACTTCATTTTCGTAAGTCTTAGTGTTGACAACTTCCTCACTTTGACAATCTAAACCTTTGGTGGTATCCATTTATCTACAACAAGTTCAACATGCAGTTCAGTATAACTTCAACAAGCTCAGCATGCATTTTAGTGATAACAAAAAATTAATAACATCAATACCTAAATAATGGGAGATGAGGATTCAAAGAAACACGTAATGCGCAGGAATGAAGGTTTGCAGAAATATGGTTCCAAGAAATACGTAATGAGGGTTACGTATTTCAATGAAAAGAAATGGTGTGTAATGGGAGAGATGATCGTGGATGGAAATATGGTTCGAATAGGTAGAGATGATCATGGAAATAAGGTTCGTAATGAAAGAGATGATAGGGTTCGCAAAGGAAGAGAAGAACGATGAAGAGGAGATGATAGTGAAGTTTACGTAATGAAGAGAAAACTGAAGCGGTTTATTGTTATATATAAAATCATATTATAGCGCTTTTTTATAAGCCTTTTACAGCGCTTGTTGGAAAAGCGCTCTAAAAGGCCTTACTTATTTTAATTTTAAAAGGCTTTTTTACAGCACTTTTGGGAAAAGCGCTGTAAAAGGCCTCCTTATTTTCTTATGTTATATGACTGTATGTTTTTTAAAAGCCTTTTAGAGCGCTTGTAGAATAAACGCTCTAAAAGGCCTTCTTATTTTATTTTTATAAGGCTTTTTTTCAGTTCAGTTCATGTAAATTACTAATTTATATTCAGTTCATGTAAATTACTAGTTTATATTAAATTACATGAACTTAGTATAAAACACTAAAATCAAGCTAAATATAAGCAGAAAATAAATTAATCAAAAAATCAAATACATGGTTGCTTAGATAAAACAATTAAACATGTTCAAACAATTAAATTATATTAACTCAGTTTAGATTACATGGCTTATATAAAACAATTAAACATGTACATTAAGATGCCCTTCTTCTTTTCCTTATGTGATTCACATTTGTTTGTCCATTTACAATACGAAACGATGGATTAATCCAAATTCCCTCATCATGATCATCTCTAAGATATAAACCATCATTAGTTGAATCAATTTCATGTAGTTGTTGTGATGTTGCAAATAAAAGATCATTACCAACATCTTCATCATTATTGTTATCATAACTTATTTTATTGGTCGATAGGACAACAGACCATTTATCATCAGTAGGATCAATGACATAAAACACTTGTTAAGCTTGCGACGCTAAAATAAAAGGCTCATCTTTGTATCCCACCCTATTAAAATCGACAAGCAAAAATCCTGACTCATCAATTTGAACGCCATTATTATTATCAACCCACTTATAAAACTTCAATTGTGCTCTCGAATTATCCAAATTTGATTCCTATTCATGTTCAAACGAGATAACTGATCCATGTGTATTGTAACATACGGTTGAACTTCATCATCATTGTGCAGAACATACAATTGTGCCTGCTCCCATTTTGTCTTTGATATAGTCATTAGTCTCTTTCCAATTATCCCTTCTCCTGATATTGTTCCCGAATGACGAGACATGGGAATCCCTATGGATTCAACATTGGACAGATATTCAGTACAAAATTCAGCAGCTTCTTCAACAATGTACCGTTCAGCAATACAACCTTCTAGTCAACTTCTACTTTTTACGTACCCTTTTAATATTTTCATATATCGTTCTACCGGATACATCTATCTCATATAAGTTGGCCCACAAAGTTGTGTCTCCTTAACTAGATGAATAGTAAGGTGAACCATTATATCAAAAAACGAGGGTGGCAAATACTTTTCAAGCTCACACAAAGTAACAACAATTTCCATCTGCAATGTCGGTAATTTTTTAGGATCGATCACTTTACTACAAATTTCCCTAAAGAAAAAACATAATCTAGTTAAGGCTCGTCGAACTTTTTTAGGTAAAATTGAATGTATACCTATTGGTAGCAAATGCTCCATTAGAATATGATAATCATGGGTCTTCAAACCTTTTAACTTGAGGTCTTTCATACAAACCAAATTTTTAATGTTTGAAGAGTATCCTTCTGGAACTTTAACTTCGTGTAAAAATTTACATAAAACAATTTTTCCTTTCTAGATAGAGTATTAGCAGCTGGAGGTAGATATGTGCGATTTCCTTTCTTTACGGGACCCAATTCATTTCTTATTCCCATATCGACCAAGTCCAATCTTGCATTAATGTCATGTTTAGACTTTCCTGGAACATTGAGTAACATACCAATAGCACTATCAATTACATTTTTTCAATATGCATCACATCGAGGAAATGTCTTGTATACAATGACTTCCAATATGGCAATTCAAAGAAAATTGACTTTTTCTTCCACTCAGTTTTGACCAGCTCTCCCGCAAAAGTTTTGTAAAATTTATTGGTCAAACCTTGTACTTTTTCAAGTATTTGATATACAGTTGGTGCTAAAGGAGCTTTACCTTCCTTGATTTTCCATCGAATGCATTTCTCCACCCACGATACTGATGACTATAAGGTAAAAATCTACGACGTCCAAGAAATACATTCTTCTTACAATGTTTCAACAGCATCCAATTTGTACTCTCTTCATATATAGGACATGCACACTGACCTTTAATGCTATATCCTGATAAATTACCATATGCTGGAAAATCATTAATTGAAACATAGCCCTCAAATTGAAATATTTTTTCTTATACCCATCATAAACTTCCACACCTGTCTCCCACATAATTTTTAAATCTTCAATTAAAGGAGCCGAGTATACGTCGATATCATTCCCCGATTGTTTGGGTCCAGAAATTAACAGAAACTATATCATAAACTTACGCTTCATACATAACCATTGAGGTAGGTTATAAATCAACAAAATCACAGGCCACGTGTTGTGTGAGATGCTTTGAAGACCATTGGATTCTTTCCATCAGTAGAAAGTGAAAGTCTTAGATTTCTTGACTCTATCCCGAATTCAGGATACTCGTGGTCAATTTTTGCCCATTATGGGGAATCTGCAGGGTGTCGAAACATTCCATCGCTAATTCTTTCATCTGCATGCCATGTCAAGTGTTTTGAATCTTCTTCATTGCGATACATGCGCCTAAATCTTGGTAGTATAGGAAATACCATAGGACTTTTGCTGGAGTAGATTATTTCTTCTTATATCAAGATACATTGCATTTCGGACACGCCTTTAGTAATTCATATATGTTTCGAAATAAAAGGCAACCATTAGGACACGCATGAATCCTTTCGTAACTCATGTCAATAGAGCACAAAATCCGTTTAGCCTCGTAGGTTCGACTGGGAAGTTTATTATCATCTGGCAACATATCTTTTAAGAGTGTTAATAATTTTGTGAAGCTTTTATCAAACCATCCATTACTCGCTTTTAAGTTGTAGAACTTTAATATCACTGATAGTCTTGTGAATTTAGTACAACCATTATATAATGGTTTCTCTGCATCACTCGACAAACTCTCAAACATTTTAGGACAATCCTGAAGATCTTCTTCAATTGCTTTTGCAATCTCCTCAACTCGGTCCGGCTCATATGTATTTGTGTCGAAGTCAGTTGAAGCATATGTCAAACCATTCTCAAAATTAATATTTCCTTTTTTTTTTTTCACACCATGTCTTATCCAACATGTGTAGCTTTGATCAATTCCATTCTATACTAAATGTCCTTCCAATTCATCTTCTCTAACACGTTTTCCAAAACAACATTTTAAACAAGGACAAACGAATCAATTTGGATCTTTTGCATTCTTCACTGCAAACTCCTTCACTCCATTTTCATACTCTTTTGACAATCGATTGACAGACATCCATTTTCGGTCCATATTATATGTGTAACGCCCCAAATTTTTTATTCAAAAAAATTACTTAAAAATATTTATTTTCTTTTAGAAACAACTATAATTTTTTTTTTCTTATAAATAATTCATCATGTAAAAATTTGAAGGTGCGTTAGAAAATGACTTGATATATTTTTTTTTTAGAAGAAGATAATGTAATTCACTAAAATATTATTTATTTATTCGTTTACAAAATTAATATTACAGTTGTTATATCGATATTCATTTATGTTCCAAAATAAATTAAATTCTCTTTAAATGAATTACAAAAGAAACAATGTTGACTGAAATTAAGGACATTCAATAGGAATAAAATCTCACTTCCACATTTTCATCAAAAGTTAATAATGATGAGTAAATAACTTTACAATGTACCACAAAATTTTTAGTAATATAAAACATTATTTTTTTAAATAAAAGTCCCATTTTCCCACGCGCGTGCACCAATCAAACATCATTCATGCAACTCAACTCTTTGAGATCATTAGTACCTAAATGTTGGTGTAAGGGGTCAGTTCATCCCACAACAAAATTAAGCCAAATAATAAAATAACAACCATAAAATATGAATATAAAATCCTTTTGTAATAAAAGATTTAAAGAAATTGATTATTTAACAGTTCTCAAAGATATATCAATAGTCATAAAACGTATATAAATAAGTAACAACCGTAGAGCAAATAATTAAATCAAAATAAAAATAACAATAAAATACATATAAGTTATGCATGTTCCTAAATATATATGATCCGGATATAACCAGCCACACAGGCGTCCACACAGAAGTCACCCATACCAATGGGGAAAATTAAACCAGCCACACAGGCGTCCACAAAGATGCATATGATATGTTATGAAATGATAATGATGCTCAAAAAGTACATGACACCACTCACTTAAACAATTACAAATCACCAGTCACTTAGACAACCACAAAGATAACAATATTTAAATCACAAATCACCCGCCACTTAGGCATCCACAAATATAACAATTTTTAAGACACAAATTACCAGCCACATAGGCAACCACAAAGATAATAATATTTAAAACACAAGTCACCAGCCACTTAGGCAACCATACAGATAACAATATTTAAAACACACATCACCAGCCACTTAGGCAACCACAAAGACAAAATATTTTAGAATAAACTTTTTAATCACACAGGACATCAAATTTATATTCTCATATTATGAAAATTAAAGAAATATAAAATTCTCACCAATTTCTTCAAGACACATATATTGTTCATAAAAGTCAAGTTTTAATTTTAAAATACTCAAAAGTCCACACTTAAAATCAAATACACATCATAATAAACATATTACTAATAACATCATTATAAAAATTATAACTTTATAATTAAATACTCTAAAACATGTAAAGCACTCAATCTTTTCACTACAAACATATTTATCAAGGTATAATAATAAAAATAATACTCTATAATTAATTTAATCAACATAGAGGTATATAAAAATAAAAATAAAAAAATCAAGGAATTATAATTAATTTCTTTACGACGAAAATAAAAATCAACCCTTTTCTTTTAAGACATCCAGACATCATATCAATATCTTAGAATCGCTAATTTAATATCTAGTATAACTCTGCATGGGGAAAAGCCCTTACCTTAGGCGCTTTCTTTCTTAACGTCTCTAAATTTGCACAAGAAATAGCTCATGAGGCAATGGTGAATTCAACACCGATAGATATTGGGATTTATGACTTAGAAAATTATTTTAGAAATGTAGGAATGACAAATAGGTGTGGCAGCAGGAGGCTTAATGGAAATGTAGCTATTTACGTTGCAATATTACCATTTTGTTCTTGTCTAAAATTGAAGTGCACTTAATTCCAAAATTATGCTACCAATAATTACTATTTATTTAATTTTATTAGGTTGTTACAAAGTCAATTGAAACCATGTGTATGAGTTAATTAGGATTAACTAATAAAGTTCACCATATAATGTAGGACGTCACAATATTTATTTTAATTTAATAAATAAATTAAAGGGTGTCACATCACTTTTTTAATTTTTTTTATCTAATAGTTACGAAACAAAAAATAACATAAAATTATTTTTTTTAGACAATTAAAATAAAATTTTAATTTAAAAGAGATGAATCCGAGATACAAAAAAGGAGACTAGTCATCTCTTAATTGCATCAAAAAGAAATTCATAATTAAATTTACAATATTCCTTTAAAAATAAATTAAAGGTGTTAAAATGAGTTAATGCACATTATGCAAAGAAAACACAATAAATTGTCATAAAATCTTGTCATAAAGGAGAGTAAAACAATGAATCAAGTCACTAATTTTTTTTTGGATGAACCAAGAATATTTTCGAAACACTTATATATAAAGGTTGAGTTTTGCTAACTCTATAATATCTCCTAAAATAAATACTTATTTTGGTCGTAAATAAAACTAACAAATAGTATAAGTTTATAAATTCTAATTTAATTAAATAATTCAACCAATATATCAACTAAAATAAATCAAGCAAGACAAAAATACCACTCACACATAACAAAATAAAAGCAAGCATATCTAAGACATCAATTTCATGATTATCAAAACTGATCAAATAAAAATGCACAATAGTCCATTTATAAAATAATCACATCATAAATCATCCTCATGTAATTGTCACGTCAAAACAATTAAATAAAAATAAAA
>JBBPBT010000460.1:3684650-3695137 GCA_037974875.1 Cicer bijugum | reverse complement strand
AACCATTTTTTTTTTCTTTCTAAAAACTCTAATTTTAAAGTTCAATCAACCTTGAATATTCCATAATTATTGTTGAAAATAATATCAATTTCAACAGTAAAATCAAAACATTAAACATAAGACATATAATTCAACAATAAAATTTTTGCTATTTTTAAGTTGAAATATTAAAATAAAAAAGAAGTAGATTGACACTTAAGTAAGCAAATTAAATAACTTAACAACAATTTATATTAACAAAAACAAGAATTAACAATTTCTAACACACAACTAATCAGAAAATTGTCACTTTTAATTCTTAACATAAAGAAGGAAAACATACTTGTTTTCAATTAAGAAGCTAACCACAACATGATTTTCAAGAGTAAATAATGCAAACGTCCAATTCAAATAAAATTCTGAAAATTAATAAGGCCATTTCAAGAAGTACTTGATTACTCAAGTAAGGACCTCAAATGCACCAAACAAAATAGTTAAGTAACAATGAATAGATAACAAGAAACTTCACCAATTAGGTGACAATATATTCACAAGACATGTACCTTCATGGAAAACATATGGCTCATAATCCAATAGTATTAGGTAAAAATCAAATAAGAAACACAATTTACAAGCAACCACAACTAACACAACTCACATCTGACTAACATTAAACCGACACTTGACCCACTCGGCCTGATTGGACAAACCTGCTCTGATACCATAATGTAACACTCCGAATTTTTGATTCAAAATATTACTTAAAAATACTTATTTCTTAGAAAAATCACAACAATTTTATTTTAATTATTTAAGTAAGAATATCGTAACTACTAAGTATTTAAATAATTAATAAATCCTAAACTCAAAAATAATATACATAATATTTTATGTCAAATTTTTACTAGAATTCACAACAAATAAATAAACACACATTCAAAAGAAAAGAAACTTTTATGAGTTATTAGAGTATCATATTTCTCAAAATAGAAATTAAATACTTTAGTCTTTTCCCTCCTATAAAAAAGTGCAATCTCAATAAATTGGATTTAACTATAATTTATGAATTTAATTCCAAACTCTTAGTAATACTTGTATAGTTTTCATACAAAAAGTAAAATACAACTTATTACTCTCATTCCCAATACAACCTAACAGAGCGGGGATTCTCTCAAACTTGAACTTTAGGACTCATTAACCTGTAATAACTACGATTTCCTAATCGCAAGGCCAAACTAGTCAAACACAAACAACGAAGGAGGTGAATTTTAAAATCATGTTAATAGTATAATATAAGTAAGGAGAACACGCAAATAGTCAACAATTAGTCGTATTAAACACATCACAATATAACATAACATTTGAAGAAAAAATCATATTATAAAGTTAAAATCTCTCCAGGAATATCAATATCTCATCATAGCATCAAATCACCCATACAAATGGGAAAATAAACATGTCACAAATGCAACTTCCACACAGAAAATCACTCATACCAATAGGAAAAACACCTGTAACAAAAGAAACTTCCATGAAGATGCATATGCCATGACATGATGGTGCATTAACAAAATAAAATATTCCCACACAATCCTCTAAGATGCATATAACATGACATAATGGTGAATGATCAAAATCAAATATTCCCACACAGTCCACTAAGATTAAGTCAAATGATCCAAAAATAACTTTTACGAAATCACCACCTTATTTAAATATTACTAAATCATACATCACAAGTTCTTATCAAAAAAAATCTAATATTCTTAAAAGACCATCATAAAAATCAAAACTTCCACCCCACATATCATGAAGATCTTACATTCATATACAACACAAATATCAAAATTTCCACTACACATATCAAGAAGTCATATAATTATAGAAGTGTCATAAAAATCAAAACTTTAATTTGTTATAACATAAAAATTTAAACTTTCATCACATACACATAGAAGTTAAAACCTTCATATATGTCACACATAAATTCAAATTTTATCATATAGATCATAAATAAAACTATCAACACATTAAAAATAAAACTTAAATTTTCTTCACACATACAACACAGTTGCATAATTTAAATCACACAACAACCTAATAAAAGTTTATAATCCATATTTTAATCCTACAAATTATAATTAGTCATATTAATTCAATTATTACTAAATATGACTACTGTCGTGGGTAGCCAACTCCGGATGAATCGTTGAAAAATACGGTTTTTTCGTTCATCTCACATTATACTATACTCATGAAATTAAACGCCCTCTCACCCCTTACCTTTTTCTAACGCTTTCAAACACGACTACGAGTCTACAAGAAATAACATTTGTTCTTTGATTTCTTGTCCTTCAATCAATCTAACTCAATAATTTATGGATAAATGTCAAAAATAAATTATGAAAACACACTCTAAAAAGATCAATTTTTGAAATTGAAGCAAGTTAACTTACCTAAAGCAGAAATAATCATGTTATAATATAGCTATTGTTCACACGGTCATTTTGGCATTGGTTTTACTCAAATATGATTTACGGTTAAGAAGAATTGTGCAAAATAATGAATTCTTTAAACGGAGAAGTCGTGTATTGTAGAGAAGAATTGGGATGGTTAAAAATCTGAAAAAGTATGTTTAATTGACTAGTTAAATAAATGAAACAATATACAGAAATTTGGATGAAAACGGAGAAAGTTTTCTGAAACAGTTATAGGTCAGCGGTGGCGAACGGTAATCCTAATTTTAGTTTCTTCTTGGCCGAACGTTTCCTGTATATTTTTTAAATTAGGATTTACTTGTATATGGGTCAAACCGGTAAAACATATTTTACACATTTCTTTTATTTTTTATTTTTAAACGGAGAAGTCGGGTATTGTAGAGAAGAATTGGGATGGTTAAAAATCTGAAAAAGTATGTTTAATTGACTAGTTAAATAAATGAAACAATATACATAAATTTGGATGAAAACGGAGAAAGTTTTCTGAAACAGTTATAGGTCAGCGGTGGCGAACGGTAATCCTAATTTTAGTTTCTCCTTGGCCGAACGTTTCCTGTATATTTTTTAAATTAGGATTTACTTGTATATGGGTCAAACCGGTAAAACATATTTTACACATTTCTTTTATTTTTTATTTTTAAAATAAAACCAACAATTACTAAGGTATTACTAATATTTAAAAACTAATATTTATAAAAATAAAAAGTAATTACTATTTTAAAATACATTAATAACAAAAACACTCATATTTACAATAATAATTACAATTGTTACTATAATATTTTACAAAATAACCACATAAAAATACTATCATCTCTATAGAATAGTCAAAACGATAAAATAAATAAATGCAACATAACTAATTTATATATATATATATATATATATATATATATTACCAAATCACAATAAATACAAATAAAACCATTATATCATTAAATATATATATATATATAAATAAAGAAATTAATCACAATATTACTACTACCTTAAGACAATTAATTATAAAACAAATAATTAAAAAAGAAAATTGTCTTAATTAATTTAAATATAACTATACACATTTATCATGTAGTTTAACGCACACGAAAATATCACCACAAATTTTTAATGCAAATCTACATGTAAATTCAGTTAGATGGGCAACTTACCAACCCTTTGTGCAAGGACTGGTTCCACTGCATAGTTACATGCATCACACATAATTTTAAAAGGGAGTGTCCAATTTGGTGGCTATTATGGGAGTAAAGGTCAGTGTTGCCTTTAAGAAATCAAACGCCTTCTTGCATTTATCATCAAAGATGAAACTAGCATCTTTTTGCAGCAAATTTGATAGTGGAAGAGCAAGAAAAGAACGAATCTCGCAGATGCAAGATGGGTAAGAAAAATTAGAAATCACATCAATCTTGCAAGGATCCACTTCGATTCCATTTTTAGAGATCACATGTCCCAAAATTATGCCTTGTTCAACCATAAAATGACATTTTTCATAATTTAGCACATGGTTAGTTTCAAAACATCTATACAAAACTCAATCTAAATTGTTCAAGCATGCATCAAATAAGGAACCATACACGATAAAATCATTCATGAAAACTTCTATACAATTTTCTATCAAATTAGCGAAAAATACTAATCATGCAGCGTTGGAAAGTGATAAGGGCATTGCATAGTCCAAATGGCATCCTCATATAGGTAAATGTGTCGAATGGGCAAGTGAACGTGGTCCTATAGTGCAATATGGATATGAAAATAACTGTAACACCCCGATTTTCAAAGCGATGGTGTATTTTTTTTTTCAAAAGGAATTAAAATGAAATAGAAAAAATAAATAAAGTAATACCTTTGGATAAATAATTAAGTCATTATAATTTACAAGCAGCGGAAAAGTTTCTCGATATATGAATCCAAAATATTTAAGCATCAAAAAGTGGTACATGTAACCCATCGAAAATAACATGTCATGTTGACAATATTAGTATAGGTACAGTTTCCAATTTAAAATAAACACAATTCAACAGAAAGACATATGTTCCCTCTATGTCACCCTAATCTGATCATTCTACAAAACAAACTAAAAACTAAATATCATGAGTGATCTCCATGCGCCCCGTAAGATCCTCCTAACGTAGCTCCAGTCAAGCATTACCATCTACACCCCCATCCACAGGGTATGAACTTGTAGGATAGTCCTGGTCCTCATCTGAGGGCGAAGCCCAGATTTCCACAATAGTTGTAAAGGGTCACCAACCGAAATTAACAATTAACACATAACATTTAAGTTTTAAATGCACAAATAACTTTCAACTTAGCATGCGCCTTAAAAGGGTTTTCCATATGCTCAAAGTTCATATAATGCTTACCAAATAAAAATGCAATCAAAATAAGTCTCAAATCAATCAACTAATGAACAATTGGCCAATCCATTGATGAACCAATTGAACAATCGATTATCTAACTCAAAATAAGAATTTCTACTAAGCCAATCGATTTCCTGAAGGTTTTTAGTGAAATTTGAACTTTGGGCTTAATTCAATCGATTGGGAAATCGATTGAATGAATAACTGAGCCCCTGTGTTAAAGCCAATCGATTTCCAAATCGATTTTATCAATTTTGCTAAGTTCCTGTATGGCCAAATCGATTTCTTAAATGGTTTTGAAAAACATATTATAAAATCGATTGGCAAATTGATTTTGTCAAATTAGCGAAGTCCCTGTAACTCATCCAATTGATTGGGAAATCGATTTCCCTGCTTATTCTTCCAAAAATACATAAACTAACTCAATCACATTCATACGCAACTCCAAATCTTAACACTTAGCAATTTCAACACAATCACTACAACATCATGAACTTCGAAATAGTTTTGCAGTCAAATATGCTATCACACAATTCCAAACAAAACACTTAGCACTTATAACGCAATCACAACAACATCATGAGTTTCGAAATAGTTTTGCAACCAAACATGCTATCACACAATTCCAAACAAAACACTTAGCACTTATAACGCAATCACTACAACATCATGAGTTTCGAAATAGTTTTGCAATCAAACATGCTATCACACAATTCCAAACAAAACACTTAGCACTTATAATGCAATCACTACAACATCATGAGTTTCGAAATAGTTTTGCAATCAAACATGCTATCACACAATTCCAAAATGTAACATTTAACAGTTACCACGCAATACCCACACGGACAAGATGAACCAACAAATCACATGGAATCATCTTGACGCGACAATCCCCACACAGTCAAAATGAACCAACAAATCACAATTTACCAGGGTGTAGTCTCTCACGGACAAACACCTGTGCAGTCTCTCACTGACAAACACAATTTACGAGGGTGTAGTCCCTCACGGACAAACACTTGTGCAGTCTCTCACAGACAAACACAATTTACCAGGGTGTAGTCTCTCTCGGACAAACACCTGTGCAGTCTCTCACGAACAAACACAATTTACCAGGGTGTAGTCTTTCACGAACAAACACTTGTGCAGTCTCTCACGGACAAACACAATTTACCAGGGTGTAGTCTCTCACGGACAAACACCATTAAGTAAACGTAGATATTAAGAGATTCCCCATTCTTAATACTCATTTTACTTAAACGATTTTCGCTACAAATATTAAGTAAACCGAGATATTAAAAGATTCCCCATTTTTAATACTCGTTTAACTCTAATGATTTTCGCACCAAACATTAAGTAAAAATAGATATTAAGATATTCCTCATTCTTAATACTCTTTTAACTCAAAACGATTTTCACAACAAACATTAGTAAACATAGATATTAAGAGACTCCCCATTCTTAATACTCATTTAACTCAAAACGATTTTCTCAACAAACATTAGTAAATAGAGATATTAAGAGATTCCCCATTCTTAATACTCTTTTAACTCAAAAAGATTTTCACAACAAACATTAGTAAACAGAGATATTAAGAGATTCCCCATTCTTAATACTCATTTAACTCAAAACTATTTTCACAACAAACATTAGTAAACAATGATATTAAGAGATTCCCCATTCTTAATACTCATTTAACTCAAAACGATTTTCAAAACAAACATTAAGTAAATAAGACATTAAGAGACTCCCCATTCTTAATACTCATTTAACTTAAACGATTTTCACAAACACACATTAAGTAAACAAGACATTAAGAGATTCTCCATTCTTAATACTCATTTAACTTAATGGTTTTCAAATTCCACACAAAATGAACCCAAACATATTATCAAATTCAATTCATGATTCACACCAAAATACATCAATTCATTTCTCCACAAAATCCAACCATACACATATCAATTTCATCAGTATTAATTAAGAACACGTTAAATACGACGAACACAAATTAACACAACCCACCACTCAAACACAACAAGTTTCATTTACTCAAAATCATACATAAATGAGTTCCAATTCATTTTCCACGAAACATTCATCAATATCCCCAAAACCTAACTCTAAGATTTTACCCATAAAGCCTTAGATTCATTTTCCCCAAATCAATACTTCAACCCTAATAAAATTCTTTTCCACACAACCACAGATAAGGCCCTAAATGCAAACTAAAAGTTTGGAAGGAGCGCTTACCTCCACGCTAGCTTTAACGTGTGATTATGGTACCGCAAGTAAATCCGGTAAAATCTCCGCTCGTAAGTTTGCTTCCAAAGTTGGTTCCCTAGCACCGTAGCGTGGTAGTGAGTAACTTTCCCTTCTATCTCTTTGCTAAACGAAGCTTAGATCTAGATGAAATGGGGAGGTTTGTGTTTGACAGTTTTGAAATCCCTAACTCCGTTTTCGAATCCGAGAAGGAGGAAGGAGCTGGAAATTTGTTCTTACTCACCCACAATTCCTTGGGTTTCTATTTTTGAACAAAAGGAAGCAAAGAAAACGAAAATGGAGGGAAAGGGGGAAAAGTCACACGAGGCAGAGGAAGAAGATGGATTTGCTTTCTTTCTTTCCTTCTCTTTTCCTTTCTTCCTTTCCCCTTCCTTTATAATTCTTTTCTTCGTTGGTGTTGTGAAATGTTTTGTTGATGAGGCCTAGGCTGCTATTGTGAAAATGAATTCTCCCATATCAAGTTGGGATGGTTTCTCCAACGAAGATTGTACCTGTTAGATGACAAATCATAGTTGGCTTGAGGATTGTATATATTTGTTGCATATAGTTGAGGAGCATCAACAATTGGATCTTCTTGCAATGTAGGTCATGAGATTGTAGGATGCTTTGGAGAAGTGAAAATACCATATACCACTGCTTGGGTTTTACATATTGCCAATTTTTTTACTAAAGATGTAAACTCATCAAGTATTCCTTCTAAATTATTGTGGGAAGATGCCTGAATTTCATTCACACCCCTTGTCAACACTGTTGAATTGCTTCTAGTTGTAAACTGTTGAGAATTAATGGACATGTTCTCAATCAAAGTCTTTGCCACTTCTGGGGTTTTATCGACAAGTGCTCCCCTACTAGAAGCATCCAAAATGCTTCCATCTATATGTAGCAAGCCTTCATAAAAATAGTGGATGATCAATTGTTCAGAAATCTGGTGTGAGGATAGCTAGACACTAATTTCTAAAATCTCTCCCAACAGTCATGTAATGATTCCCTGTCAATCTACCTAATGCCACATATTTCTTTTTTGATTGAAGCAGCTCTAGAGGGAAGGAATGATTTTTCTAGAAACAATTTCTTGAGATTATTCCAACTTATAACATAACTTGGTTGAAGGTAGTATAATCAGTCCTTGGCAGCATCTTGGAGTGAAAATGGGAAGGCTCTCAACTTAATATGGTCTTATGTGACTCCTTGAGGCTTCATTGTAGAACACGCAACATGAAATTCTTTCAAGTGTTTGTGGGGATCCTCACTTGCAAGACCATTAAACTTTGGAAACAAGTGTATTAAACCAGATTCATGTTCAAATGGTATAGTAACTTCAGGATGTGTGATACACAATGCATTATAAGCGACATTAGGTGCAACAAGTTGTCTTAAGGTTCTATTATTCATATCAGCTATATTTTGCATCAAGTTGTCACTTTCACTATCTGACTCGTTAGCATTAGCAGCTCTATTAAGTCTACGACATAAATGAAATGTCCTATCTATTTTAGGTTCAAGGGAATGCAGATTTACATAACTAGCACATGTCATGCATCATCATAACAATGCAAGGCAAAATCAGAATTCTAAAATTTCCAACAATGTCTCTATCGCTAAAATTGAAGTGAAAAATCAAAAACACTATCAAATAAAATCCAAAAAATATAAAAATACCACAAAAATTTCTAAAAATCAAATAAAGGCAACACAATTTTTTTTTTGGAATTTTTTGAGGATATGAAAAATTAAAAAAATTGAAACAAGTGTCTAAACGAAGGAATTTGGGATTTTGAGAGTCGAATCTCGTAACAAATTTTGGACGATTCCTTAATTTTTCTGAATATTTGGCGAAGTTTCGTGGCAATCCAAGACCATCGTCTGAAAACTAGGTTTTTTTGACTAGCAATGTGCCTATGAGGTTGCAACAAGCTTATCTTACCTGTAGAGCAGCAAAACATGAATAAATAATTGTTAGGATGGTTAGTAATACTAAAATTAGTTAATATTATTATCAGAGAGTCCCCCAAAACGATGCCTATTTGATTCGACGTCGCACATGGGTCAAATACATTTGATAAAATGTAAATAGAGGTAATAACTCGAGTCTTTTCGCAAGTAGATCTGATATAATAATATTAATCAAATTGAAGGTTGAAATTCGAAAGGAGGTTTTTTATATTTGTTTTAACAGGTGAGCAAAATGATTAATCCACTGATTCGAGTCTCAGACCTATCACATATTCTATCAATGAGTTTAATTTCTAATTCATGATTCTCTTCTTATTTGACTATAGAATTGATCAAACAAACATAATCAATCCTTTGTGAATTAAGTTTCTTTGATTGGATTAAGCATCATAATCATCAAAATATTACAATTAACGGTCAAACGTCGCAAAAATTATAATTCAATTAAATTAGAAACTGAAACCAAAGTATGTCAAATAAATTTAATCGATTCTATTAAAATTCAGTTTAAACAATCATAATATCAATATAATCAAATAAACATAAATAGAATCATGAAGTGAAATTGACAGTGTAACCTGAATCTCAATGAGTTGATGAAACTCTGAACTTGTGGATTAATCTTATAAGATTAGCCTTCCATGAAATTAAAATAAAAAGTGTTTATTTCTTCCATCAATCTGAATCTTAAATTTTCATCTCATAGAAAAGAAAGAAAACTCCAAATATAGTACTCGATTTTATGGCTTTAAAAACAAGTGGTCTGCTAATTAAAATTATTACAAAAGTTCATATTACGAAATCTATAATTTAGGCCCATTAAAGTTCGGCATTGGGCTTTATTCCAACATAAAAGTTGTAGCTCTGATTTTTTGCTTTCCAACGCCTACTCGTATGCGCCAATCCGATATCCAAAACTCAATTTATGGCCTACAGAGCGAGCAAGAGTCACAATGCAAATAATTCAATTATAATTCAATTTCAATCCAATAGTTTAGAAACAAGCTAAAAAATTATTCTAACCTATAAAGAGCTTTTAAAATGTCAAACTAAACAGCTAGAAGTATGTGTTCAAATACTATGATCAATCTCCCTTTCTATTATATATAAGAACAAATGTAATATCAACCATTTATTTGAAAATAAGCAAATAATTACTTATATAAAAAAAATATTTCACTCATTACGCAAACTATTTACATTGTACAATACTTTTCAAACTTTCAATATAAATATGAACATTATCTTCTTAGACTAGTGTTTTTTTCTCTATAATCTCACTTTTCTATACTATAATCTTTTTCCATACAAAAACAACATCTCTCGACATAAATATAAAAACATTATCTTCTCCTTATTTAAACTAATATTTTTTTTTTATTCTAAATAGTTTTTAAAGTTTGATTTCATA
>JBBPBT010000460.1:3644470-3654889 GCA_037974875.1 Cicer bijugum | reverse complement strand
TATCATATCTAGTCATCTATAATTAATTTTCTTGAATGTTTGTATTGGTGAATTTCTGTCTTGATTAATCTTTTAAATAAGCATTGTATCTGTACTCTTATATTGATAATACATGTGTATGCGAATCTTTGTCGTGATAAGTTTTTAAATTTATCACAGTTGAATTGGAATTATTATTAAACAAGATGGTTTTAATATTAAATTTATTACTTAAGAAAAATTATATAATATTGTTAGTAACATTGTATAAAACATTCTAAGAATAGAGGCCATATAAACCAACAATCTCTAGTTTCCACCTAAAAGAAAACAAAATAATAAAGAATCGTTACCAAAAAATGAGTTTGACATGTCATAATATATAGCTCGTGAAAGTAAAATTAACTCAATAAATTAGAACTTGAACCAAACCTGAAGTGGATGTTAGAGTAAAGTCAGTAGATGCAGTGTCATGCAATCAGATAATAGAGAAGGTTCATGGTACAGTTAATGCAGTAGAATATAAAACGACTAAGTGCGTTAATATAACCGCTCTTAAAGTTTTCAATATACAAAGAAAGAGATATATATTAATTTATTTATTTATTTTTATCATCTCTCTTAAATCGGTCGCTAATATAGCTATAATAAATATGTTTTATTTATTTACAAAATTGACACCGCTTTAATTTTTGTTAACTCGTTTACATGCAACCGACTTAAACATATCTTTGACTCACTTGTTAAGTCTGATGACAAGTAAACGACTTAATTCACCGTATTAAAAACTCAAATTTTCTACAAGTGAATATAAATGGTAATCAAATTAATTATCTCATACTAATAAATAAATTAATAAAAACTAATCATGGAGACAAAAAACTCAAATATAATTGTAAATATATAATTTTTAATTAACGAGCTAGTCCTCATAAAAAATATTATAAATTAGGCATACTTATTATAAATAGGTACTAAATCAAGTAATTCAAATTTTAAATATTTATAAAACAACGACACACCGGTAGAAGGCAATATATAACACTTCCTCGTTGACATTTAATTCGAAGTAGAGTAATCTTCAATTATGGCGGTCATTGTTAAACCCTCAAAATATGCAAATAAATGCTAAGCAGGGGAATCGATTTCAACTCCAGACTTACATTTGTAGGATGTAACACAACTGGACATTATTATGCCAATGGCTTTTCAATAACAAATACAACAAGAAATTAAGAGTTGTTTTAAATTTATAAAACTCAAATGAAGAAGAAATCTGCACAATAACTTGAGCATCTAATTAAGTAAGCATCACATAAGAAAGTCTAACAAAGTGCATAAAAGAGGCAACACGAGTATAAAATGACGAATAAAATTTTTAAATCCATAAGCAACCGCAAATATAAACATGTAACTATCTGAAAAATTAAGACTTCACACACCATATTACTTAATAAATCTTATTATTATTTCTCTTAATTAATCAAAGAATACAAGTTGGGTTTATATAATAATAAATTATAATAGAATAACTACAAAATAAAGAGTATTGACAAATAACTCTATTACTAGGAATAACTAATCACATTAACCTGATTAATTATTTTTTTAATAGTCCTCGACAAGCTAGTGAGTGTATGCTAATCAGAAGATTTTGTGAAAACTTATGTCTATCATTTCTTCTCAATAGCTTAAGTTGTTGAGAAAAAAGTGATAAGCTGTTGAGAATAAGTGATAAACAGAAATTTGAAAAGTTGTTGTTGTAGTTTTTCTCTCACAATGTGATAGTCGATTTCAATATGTTTGAATCTTTCGTGGAAAGAAAAATTGTTGGCAATGTGGCGAGCGGATTGACTGTTGCAATAAAGAAGAGCTGGAGTAATAATTGGAACTTTGAAATTCGGCAATAGTTAGGAACATATAGTTCACAAACTACGATGGAGATACTTCTATATTCGGCTTCGATTGATGAGTTGGATACAATAGCTTGCTTCTTAGACTTCAATGATATCAAATAGTATCCAATAAAGATACAATAACCTGTTATCGAAAGGGTTAATTAATCCTAATAACCTAGTTAATTATTTTTCTAATACACCATAATATAGGTTTCTCAAAAATATTGAACCGTAACTCTATTTACAAAAAAAAATATATTTTAATTAAAAGTAATTGTAACTACTCCAATTCCACCTTAACTCCTACCCCATAAAATCTTCTAAAAAGCAAAAAATAATATGCACATTGAGAAATCGGTTTGTATCACACCGATTTCCTTTCACTCAATTTTAAAAAAAAATTCCTTGAGAAGTCGGTTTCAAAAATCCAACTTATCATCTTTAAAAAAATAAATTTTGAAAACAATGGTATTTTAATACATAGTTAAAAAATATTGGTAGTATGGTATTTAATTTTGTTTCAGTGGTAGTATAAAAAAAAAACCTCAAATTTAATTTGTTAACCTAAGTCATCATTTGAGCAACTTGAATAACATTTGGATTTAAGTTTTTTGTCTACATCACAATGCTAAAATCAATGATGGACAAAGTTTGATTCTAAATTAGAAGTGCACGTGAAACAAACTCAACCAATTTTTGTTAGACGAAACAAACCTAAATTGGTTACTCTAAACCGAACTGGCAAGTTCAACCACCCAAACCAATACAGTTTAAACTTAACCGTACTTGTTCATATTGAACTAAATTGTTAGAATATGATTGAACCGAACTATTTTTCTAAATGAAGGATAATTTCTAATTGTAACATTGTGTATGATTAAATGTTTCCATCAAAGCCTTGATACTAACTTTAAAATGTGAAAAGAATTAAATTGGACTCTAAGTCATAGTAGAAGTACTATCAAGAAAAATTAGTACGTCATTACTAGCACTATAGAACTATTTAACATTCAATTCTTTTTCTCCTAAACAAAATTTCACAGGAAATTTCATAAACTCTATGGAAAACTTCCATGTAACTAAACAAATATAAATAAGCAAATTTCATAAACGGGAAAGGAATATTGCTTTTAAGACCACAGTTTCCAAGTGCTAAAACCATAAGACACAAAAACCCTTCTGCTGCAACAATAGACTTATAGTTTGTTTTCAATTAAACTTCAGTGTTTCACTTGCAAGAATCCAAGCAAAATGCAGCAAAACAATAAAGCCCAACAAGAAACCACTACGGAAAATAAAGCTAACAACAAGAAACCTTAATGAAAACACTGTAATCTAATATGAATCCTAATAATGTGAGAAATCAAACCAGCACACATTTCAAACATGAGACTTATCATTTTTTTTATGATTTTTTAATATAATAAAGTCAAAGCAACTTCACCAAGCAACTTACCATGACACTTCCAACTATCACATATATATCAAGTCCTCATCATCCGTACATACACAATATACATAAAACCTTATTTTATACAAAGCTACAAACAAATATGTTATAATTAAATTGAGTAAAGAAATCCAACTTTATTTGAATACAAAAAAATTCTTTTATCTACACATAGAAAGAAAAACCATTATATTGCTTGGTGATGGAAATTAAAGGGCAAAATTAAAAGAAAAGACAAAGAACAATCGATAAAAGGAAATAATGAATTAAGTAGAAGAGTTAGCACTAATATAGATAATTGTAGATTTTGCAAGTGCTGCACCCTGCGGATCGGATCTACATAAATTACAATAATAAATAAGCATGAGTTTATTTTATAATGCTGCTTAGAGACATACTAAAAAGAAAATAAAGATAAACAAGTAAACAATCACTTTATTCATTAAAAATGACACATTGCATCAAAATAGTCTATACATGAAACAAAAGTATATTAAAATCTTTAAATTAGTATTCCGTTAGTTACACAAATCATCATTCTCAACTATATTTTTATTTTCTATATACTTTGATGAATTATGTATCAAATTATATATCCATTGTACTCGTATATGGCATGAAAGTTCATATTTATTTAGATCAAGTAGATATTTATAAATATATATATATATAAATGATTAAATAATTATTTTAGTCATGAAAATGACACACAGTGTCAAAAGAATAAAAATATTTTAAAATCTTTGAATTAATATTTTGTTAGTCATTTAAGTACTATCTTTTGACTCTATTTTTATTTTTCATTTACGTTGTTGAATTATATATCAATTTTTTTTACGCATTATACACTCGTATAGCATGAAAGTTTGACATTTACTTAAACCAATTTGATATCTATATTGGTAAAGACTAAAATAACAGATATATATCTAAAACATATCATATTTTCACTACCTTTTAAGAACTTTAACTGTTACTCTCGTATTGTTATCTGCCCAAAGTGACATATATCTTCTCCTCCTTTCTTTTATCAAAAACAATCACCATTACTTTTAACAACAAGAAGAACAACTGATCCTAAGGTGAAGCCTTTCTTCTTATTTGTGCCTTTTTTTAACAAAATGGATGAATTGTCCAAAGCAAGTGACTTAAATATAGACCAAAGATAACAAACAACACAAACTTAAAGAAAATAATTATTGCTAACAACCAACACTTAAAAACAATAAAATTAAAAATCATTGTTGCTAACAAACAAACACAAATTTAACAAAATTAAGTATTTTCTTTAAAATTTATAGGAAGAAAAGGTGAGAATGAGATATAATGACTTTTTTATCATATTTATTTTATTATGATTAACTTGTATATATTAAAATAAAAACAATAATAATTAAATTTTTAACAGTTATATTCCATTTGGCAAATTCATTCATGAGGTAATAGGGGTTCTTGCTCTCACGTACAACTTTTTTTTTTTATTTGCAGAAATTTTATTTAGTTTAATACACTTTTAAACATTTTATTCCTATAATTTAGAATAGATGATGTCTCCACCACCTTTTCTCTATTTTTATTTAATATTTACTCATTATATTTCTATCTTTATATATATTTATGCAATCCACATTTCTTTATTTTACTTTAGAGAATCAAACGTTTTCTATGTGAAAATATTAATTTTTACTACTCCATTATAAAAACCTTTCATATTATAACTTATTACTTTTTTCATTTCAATAACCAATTAAATTCTCATGTTCTTTTTAATTAAGAATAATTTAAAGTTTTATTCTATATTTTTCTTTTATAAAAATATATTATACTTATTTTCATGTCTCAATGAACAATATTTCTAGATTTACCACTTAATTAATAGAGAGAACGGTAATAGTTATTAATGTTAGAAATGAAGTTATTTGGAAGTGGGTTTACAAGGCAGAGTTGAGTGAGGTTATAAGAACAATGGCACAAGTTATAGTTATTATTATTAGAATAAGGGGAGACTCTTGATTGTTGTTGTTGTTGAGATTGAGGATGTTTTTGGAGGAGGGAGGGGTTTTTGGTTAAGCCATTGAGAAAAATTGGGATAGATGTAGATAAACACCGATAAAAATAAAATAAAATTAAAAGTAAAAACTCTTTAAATGTATTATTTATGACAAAATTAAAGACCTTGCTAGAATGAACAAAGTACTTGATGTTAATTGAGACATATCAAATTTTCCAAGGAGCTATGAATCGTAGTTTGAAGTAATGAGACAACAATCGAAAACGACATGATCAAAACTAACCTTTGATAGTGAGAAGGAGAAAGTGGCATGAAGAAATCTGTGTGGTTGTGGTGGACTTGGAATAATAAAATGTGTGAAGTTTGCTGAATTTTGTTAATAAATAAAAAGGTCCAATTCTTTTAGTTAGAATAGGCAATCCAAAAAAGCCCAAAAAGTTATATAAGATTTGGACTTCAAATTTTGAGCCCGAATTAGAATAAGGCTTTTAAGTACAGTCCATAAAAACCGAGCTCGTGACGGGCTAATCCCACTTTAATAAAATATTTATTTAAATATATTATAATTTGTTGAGTGCAAAAATAATTAATAGAATATTATTTTTTAATTAACAATTAAATATTTATAAATAATATCAACTAACAAATTAAAGTAAACATATTATATATATATATGTATGTTAATTTTATTTTTTCAGGTTGATCTTGCTGCTAACGATTAAATATCTGATAATAAATATTTTTTTAAAATAAATTTAAAATTTGATATTAACAATTGAATAGTAATTTTTTATTACTTATTGAGTTTATTTTTATTTTCAGTTAAAACTCTAAATTTTGTTTGTATTAAAATCATCCATCAAAGTAAAATCCATAGCGAAATAAGTTATGCCGATTATTATAGTTATTTATTAAATGTTATTTAATATTATGTATGTCTCTCGTTTAGATTTCATGCAAACAAATTTTAGTTTTATCATCAATAGTTCATTTTATTTCATCTATATAATTCAATCTCATAAGTAATAAGTTATATTGTATTTAATAGTAATTTTGAAATTTTTATTAAAAAGATTTTTTTTATGTATGATAGTTCAATTACATAAGTGATAATTGAATTAAATATATAATTTGTGTTCTTGATTTGTCCATCGCCATTATCGAATCAAGAACACAAATTTTAAAATAAATTGTCCAATATTTTTGTATATTTATATAATATACAAAAGATAATAAAAAGGAAATTTCAAGATTCTTTATGTACGTAGAATCGTAGAATCAAAAAACACAAGTTTTACAAATGAATTGTCCATCTCCATACGTCAATATTTTAATATATTTATATAATATACAAAAGATGATAAAAATAAATTCAACCTTCTTTATACACATAGTGCTAATAGGCTATGCTCTTATAATGAAAAAAAGAAGAAAAAAAACAGAAGCGAAAGCAAAACTTTATTTGCGATGCCCAGGCTGTTTCCCACTTTTTTTTGTTCAAAATTAAAACTGGATTCATCATAATATGGGCAACAAAGAGATTAAAAAAAAAGGTATTTCTAATTGTACTATTTTAAAAAAAACTATGTATCAAATATCTTCCTCAATATATCACTTTTTTTAGGTTTTATTTTGTGATATATAAAGAATTCATGACAACCTAATTTTTTAAGATTTTATGTTATATTATACAAGGGTGAGAATTCGGAAGGATGGAAACCGATTTCTCACCGCTTCCTTTTCTGCTTATTTAAAAAGGTATCTTATTTTATTTTATTAATGATTTAATATTTTCTTTTATATTTTATATAATCTTAATTAATACTTTACTTAATTAAATTTTAGTTTCATTAGTTCAAATCAAATTAATTAAATAATTAAAATAGGTTTAATTAATTATGATTTTGATTAAATAGTTATTTTCAAATTAAATACAAAAGTTAATTATTTTTTTAATAATTATCTAATTCAACTTTATTTTTATTAAGTGATTATTAAAAAATTTAAATAAAATAGAGCTCAAAAAATAACTAATGATATAAATAGAGACCATAAAAATAACTTAATTTGATTAAACCTAAAAAATAAAAATACAAATAAAAAATGAGTGAAAATAAAAGAAACACAAATTAAATAACAATTAACTAATTTTCATCGGGAACATTAGTATGCTAAAGACATTTATTCTTGTTATGTCCTTTATTTCGACACAAACCACATCTCTTGGTGTGTGTACTTAATTCTTTTTGATCTATTTTTAGTATAAATGTGAGTAGATTGTGAATGATCTTTTGGATCTTTTTGCATGGCTAAATTGTGGCACAATTCAATTCCATTATATTTGGGGCAATATGATTGAAGAAGAATTGTTTGAAACTCTTCCTTGTAAGGGTCAAAAATACATTGTAATGTGTACTTCGAAGAACATACATCAGGTAGTCATGGTGAACAAACGAATAAGCGTCGATGACATGTAAACAAGGTAGTGTAATGTTTAAAATTCACCATAATTACATCATCATTTTTCAATGTCAACCTTGAATGTCCCTACATGGCGACCATTTGGTGGATGAACATACAAGCTCCATTGCTTTGTTGAGAAACCAATATCTCCACATATCTACTTATGTCGTTGATTTCACAGCGGATAAAGAAAAGATGTTTCCAAGGAAATAAAAACTTTTATAATTAATTTAGGATATCCTATTGCTCAAAAATCAAAATGAAAACTTTTAACTTTTTTCCTCATATAAAATAGTGTAATCTCAATAAGCTTGATGTAAGTATAATTACTTAATTTAATTCTAAAAACTTAGTGGTAATTATAAGGTTTTCATACAAAAAGTCTTTTCAAATTTAATAAGAAAAATAAAAATTTACAACCCTTATTTTTGGTACCACATATCAGAGCGGAGTTTCTCCCAAAATTGAACTTCAAGACTTATTAACCTGTCACAACTACAATTCTACAAACGCAGGGCCAAGTCAGTAAAACACAAACAAAGAAGGAGGTGAATCACATAATAAAGTCAAAGTCAATACATTTCACTATAACATCAAATCATTTCAAAACTTATTATCGCAAACAATACATATTAATCACAACAAACAATCATAAGAAAATGCAATATTATGCATGAGCTTAGACTTTACTTCACAATGTGGTACCATTCTAACTTTGAAGTACTTGGTTATGGGGCTTGATACTATGTCACCATCCTAGTGGGCGGACAATTCAAATTGGTCATGTCCTCAAAAACCCCCACAACTCAACCCAAGACACATATATGCGACAATCGAGGTAAATGTGTGTTGTATAGTAGCTCCCGACATTTGTAGTGCTACCTCCAAGTCACCTAGGAATTCCCCATCCGAATACATGCAAGGTCTAACAATCATCTCTTAAGACTCAACAACAGCCCGCCACGATCAGACTCATTCAGTTGTACTTCCTCGGATTCACTAGGCTTGTTAGACCCTACCTATATGATGATAAAATAGTATTCACTTCACAAACTCTAAATATTTATTTTCTCCTCTCGTTGTCCTATGATATTCCATTACGACTGTCATCTCAAACACAAATTGTAATCACAATTATTTTATCAACTATGGGGTTACTTCAGTATATTTATCACAATTTATAATATCACTATCATTAATCACACTTCATCACATAAACTCTTGACAATCTTATAACATCACTCTCATCAATTATACATCATCACATAGACTTATCACAAATTTATAACATTATTATTATTATTAATTATATATAATCATAATCACATAAACTTATCAAACTACATTCACCTTTTATTATCACATCACCTAAATATGTCTAATCAAACATATACATAAAATTTATTCGACATTCAATATCACCGTAATATCAAATATGACACATTTAACCAAAATAAATCAAATATCATAATAATATCAAACACCACACATTTAATGAAGTTAAATCAATCAACACCTTATAAATATTTCTATTCCACATCTTAATCTCACAATTCTTATATTTTTACGTTAATCAATTGATCACTTAAAGGGTTATTGTCGTACGTAGTGAACTCCGTATAAATCGTTGAAATATACAGTTTTTCCGTTCATCTCAAATTATATTATACTCATGAATTCAAACGCTTTCTCACCCCTTATCTTGTTTTGACGCTTTCTCATACGAATATGATTCCACGAGCAAACAATCTTTGTTCTTTGACTTTTTGTACTTGAATCGATCTAACTCAACAATTTATCTATAAAAGTCAAAAATAAATTATGGGAAAATACTATAAAAACTAAATTTCAAAATTCAATCAACGAAAATTACCAAAAACCCGTGGATAATATAGCCACTTTTCACATGATCATTTTGACGTTGGTTTCACTCAAATCGGACATACGGTGAAGAAGAACGGTGCAAAATAACGAATTTTGTAAACGGGGATGTCGAATATTTTAGGGAGAAATTGAGATGTTTAAAAATATGGAAAATTGTGTTTAAGACTAGTTAAACGAGTAAAACCAGATACTGAAATTTGGACGAAAACAAAGAAACATTCTGGGACAGTCATCGAAGAACGGTATCAATTCTTTTTCTCTCAATGTGCAGCTGCCCTATTTGGTGTCCATGTTACTCTTTGTTTCTCATGCCTTTCATTCTTGTAATTTTCAATTATTTTATTTTAAAATAAATTTTACTCTTAAGTATGTGTCTAATCCATAAAACACATTTTACTTATTTCTTCTATTTATTTTTATTTTTTAAATAAAACAAACAATTATCAAAACTATTTTTTTAACACTTTTTTTTAAAACATAATTTAATTACCAACGTATTACTAATATTTCAAAATTAATATTTTATAAAATGAAGTAATTAAAGTAATTAATCTTTTAAAATACATTAATAATAAAAACCCTCATATTCAAAATAATCTCTATAATAATACTTATTTTTCCAAATACTCAAATTAAAATATTACCATCACTATAGAATAATCGAAATTATAAAATAAATAAATTTAACATCAACACTTTATATGAATTACTAAATCTTAATAAATATATATAAA
>JBBPBT010000460.1:3633283-3644175 GCA_037974875.1 Cicer bijugum | reverse complement strand
ACTACGTGCATAGTTAACATCAGTCAAACTCACATAAAAATATTACATTAATTAGTTACGTGACATACACGTAAAATCACATAAAATGTTTTTCTTTAAAATATAAATTACACTAAAATACTATTATTTTTTTAAAACAAATATATTAAATAACAAAATATAATATTTATTATTTATATCATTCATTTAATCTAATATTTATAAAACTAGCACATTATAGAAAACACCTATATAACAAAAATTAGTTAGAACATTTGTCATCATGCATTCTAAAACAATTTTAACATTAAATTAATTATTTAAAATCGTATTTAACTAATAAAATAGTTTATTATTAATTTTAGGGTATTATAATTCTCCCCTTGTTAAAGAATTTCGTCCTCAAAATTTGCAGTGAGTGAACTATTATTTAACTTACAACCCTTAAAATTCAAACTTAGTTTATAAATATATTTAAGACATTCAATCTGATGGTGGATATGGCCTCAAATTTAACAGAAACTTGTAAAGAATAATGCCTATTCCTACAATATGCTAAACAGTTTACTAAATTGAAAATTTATCAAACACAAGATATACTAAGGTCCCAAAAAGATCAATCCTACAGTGAGATAAACAAGAATGCTAACTGGCTAATAGAATGCAGTAGATACAAATTATGATTCAACATAAAGATTCATATACAAGCATGCTAGTAACAACAATTCATGTAAAATCAAATATAACAGAATTCAATCATTTCATGCATTCACAATCAATCATATAGTCAATGCAGAAATAAACGAGAGAGATAAGGGAAGGAAAATGTACACAGTGATTTTATACTGGTTCAGCCACTTGTAAGGTAGCCTACATCCAGTCCTAAGATCAAACCCGATCTTAGCCTTCTCAATAGAATCTCGCAGAGTCAGTTTACCGATGTTCCAGCTCCTCGCCTATCAATCTTAAACCACTCTTCCTATTCTATTCTTATCTCCCTGAATCCCAGAGTTTAAATCCCATAAACTCTTCCAAGATTTCAGTACAATGCCTTCTTGATTAAGTCCCTCAACACAGAAGATCACCACTAGTTTCAAACTGGATTTCTCAATGTTATTTTATTACAGAATTCGTTTACAGAATGTTCTAAAACAGAAATATACAGAAATTTGATTGTTGTCTTCTTCTAAAAAAAATTCTTTCTCCTTGCAGTCTTTTTCAGTCCTTGATCGTGAATGATGAGCGTATGAGACTGAAAAAGGAATATTCAATGTTAATGTCAAAGTGCGAAAGTAATATCAGAAGGTTCTATCAATGTTAATGTTTGTCAGTTGTTATTATGAATCAATCTGGTTCATTATGTGTTGTTTTTAGAAGAAGAGCTTGAAAACAGTTTATATAGATTCAGAAAAAAACAACACATGAATCGCTTTGCCTAATCGATTCATTAAAGTTATAAAGCATACTAATCGATTTGTCAAATTGATTTCGCGAATCTTGTTTTTCTTGAATCTTGAAACTGCATAAACTAATCGATTTACCTAATTGATTTACCTAATCGATTATTTTAAAGCATTCTTTAGAATTGAATAGCAGTTCATATTTGAATCGATTTGTGATGTTTTTTTTCCAACAACGAGATCAAAACAATCGATTTACTCAGTCGATTCAAACATTTACATAATCGATTTGGCCATATTCTATGTCTTATCTGTTTCTAAAACTTTTGTTCCAATCGATTGTGCCAATCGATTTCACTGATCACTGGGACTCAGTGGGTTTAACAAATCGATTTGCCTAATCGATTTGGCCATATCATAGAGAGTTAGCTTAAATCATGTTAATCGATGTGCCTAATCGATTATGAACTTTTGTCTGAAGAACAGTTTATCAGTTGGTTCATCCAATCGATTTACCAAGTCGATTGGTACCAAACTTGTTTCTTAAGAAATAGTTCAATGGATTGTGCCAGTCGATTGTGTTTGTCTCAGGCCAAGTTTATTTTCAAACTCATTTTATGAAATCGATTTGCCTAATCGATTTGTCAATAAATGTCTTGGCTCTGGAACTCTCACAATCGATTGTGTCAATTGATATAAACACTTAGAATGAACTTGTGATTGGAACAATCGATTTGTCAAATCGATTAGCCTGCAAAAGGGCATGCTACTAACTTGCACACTTTAATTTCAATAATTGTGCAAATCGAATTGTCTAATCGATTTTCTAATCACAAAATTTACAATTTGAAACAACCCTATTACAAAATCGTTTTTGCAAATCGATTTGCTAAGTCAATCTTCCAACTTTTGTTGATTCCTTGAGTTCCAAGCAATTGTCTCAAGTTTGTAGGGTTGAGTTGTGGTTCCTGAAATTTTACTCAGTTTAAAATGTTAGATTTGTCACATGATGTATGTTTGTCAATGATATCAAAAATGGACTTATGTCTAACAATCTCCCCCTTTTTGATTAAGTGACAAACATACAATTTTAACTTGAGAAACATTTCAAGGAATGACATAATATATACAAAAGCAGAAGCTCCCCCTAAATTTGAGCAGTCATGCTGTTCATTTTGGGTTAGAGCTATACAACAAGATGTATCTGACATATATCATGTATTATCAAGGCCATAACAGTATTAGATCATATCAGAGCATTTATCAGAGCATTTGATAACATAAAAAACAGACTGTGTCAGAGCATTTTGCTGTAGTGCAGGATTAGTTTGTCGGAATCAGAGCAAAACAATTCAGACTGATCAATCATAGCAAAATCAGAGTAAGTAAGTATCAACACAATATCAGAGCTATATGAAACTATCAACTAATATCAGAGCTATCAAAGCAAATATCGAGCAAATATTAGTTGTGTAACAGAAGTAATAAACGCAAAACGCATTTTATCAGAGCAGATATCAGATTATATCATAGCGCATTAGAGATATCAGATTAAGCAATACAAGAACAAGTTAAAACAAGTTATAAGTTTTCTCTCCCTTTGTCAGTTAATCCAAAAAGGGGTAAAAGGAGAGAATCATCAAAGGAGGATCAGCAGAAGTTTTCTCCCCCTATGTTAGTAGCAAAACTGAATACTGGTGATTACTACACATCAATACAGAACTGATTAGTAACAAATGCAGTTTAAAACAAATTGTATCAGAGCAACATAACAAGAGAAATTATGGCACATAATAGAGATCATCAAAAATTGAACACATAACTTGATCATAAATTCAGCTTTTATATTCATTCACAAAATGATACATCCAACTAGATCATTACACAGAAAAAGCAAAAAAAAGCGCAATACAACTAAGAATCTAAAATCCTAAACATCTAGATTTGGCTGTCCCTCATTATTATCTAGGGAAGAGATTGAGACCATTGTATTACCCTCAGCAGGTGTCTCCTCAACATGAGGTTCAACACTATCTAATTGGATCAGAAGTGGTTCTTCAGTTGCTTGTCTCCCAATCTCAGCAACATCACTGAAAGTCAATTTAATGCCTTGATGTTCCTGGATTGCTGCCACATCCTGTGCAACCAGGTTCAAGTCAGATTGAAGCTTTTGCATTGCAGCCTCCATTCTAGCATTTGACGCCTCCACATTGGCGTTGTGAGTCGCCTGCGCTACCATGAATTCCAGCAGTTTGGCAAGGACTTCAGAACCTGCTGCAACTGGCTCAGCAGTTGCTGGTCCAGTGTTTTGCTGAATTTGTTCAACATTGGTTTGAGGTCGCTTCCAAATGTCGTTGACCCTTCGCAACTGCATTTGGTTCACAATGGATTCACCAAATGTAAGAACGGTCTTGGACGATTCTTTATTCTTGAATGACACCTTGAAGTGCTCAAGAATCTTCGTGATCAGCTGGGGGTATGGAAGCACCAGCTTTCCCTGTGCTGCTTCCAACATATGTCTCAAGACAATCCATGCCCAGCTCATCTTGAGCTCTTTGCACAGACCCCACAGCAGTGTGATGTCCAACCTTTTGACTACAACATGATTTCCAGACCTTGGGACAAGCATCTGTGTGAGAGCATACATCACCATCCTTTGCTGAACCTTTATCTGGCTGATCGGTAGTGAATCAGACTTGACAAACCCATCAACCATCAGGTCTTGTACTTTTGTTTGCCCCTCCAAGGAAGCTTCCCAGCCTTCATCAGCTGCGTCGGCTTTGGAGCTGCCGTCCACTGAGTTTCCATGATAAGGTAGTCTCGATAGGTTCGAGAACTCCTCAAAAGATATGGAAATTTTCTTTCCTTTAACTGTTGCTTTGAAACCTGTATCTGTCATCTTGAATGTAGAATAGAACGCTCAAATCAAGTTTGGATAAGAGTCAAGGGAGCAGGATAAGAACTCTTCCAATCCATGAAAACGTAGATGGTTTTGAAAAGTAAAACCATCTTGATCGAAATAGGGGGAGTCCAAAATACGAGCTTCGTGAATCTTCCTCTTTACGAAAGCAGGAGGCAGCTTGAATTCTTCAGCTGGTTTGTCCTGAGCAACAGTTGCCTTCTTTTGTGGAGTTGAGGAACTACTCTTCTTTTTCTTTTTGTTTTGAGAAATTTCCTTAATTGCATCAGCCAGTAGTTTCTCCTTTGGTGGCTCTTTCCTTTTCTTAGACTTTCCTTGGTCGATTGCAATTCCTTTTCCTTTGTCCTTTGCCAAGATTTTATGTGTCGGCACCGGAACACGTTTGGATAGAGTAGGCGGAGGTGAAAGAGTTCTTCCGCTTGATGAAGATAATGGGGAGGGAGTAGTTGGTGAGGTTCTTTTCACTCTTGCCATTTGAGGTTGTTTAGAGGATTGATCTGAGATAGAAACAGTAATGATGAAGTGTTTGTATGGATTAAAAATGAGAAACAGCAGAGATTTGCAGAGGATAATGAGCTGGTTTGATGAGAAATCGATGTTAGGGTTTGAAAACAAGTGAGTGAAATCGATTGGCACTGTTCCTTTTATACTGAAAGGTGCGTAAATCGATTGGTCCAATCGATTTAGTTACCGTTGCCGGGGAAGATGAAACAGCTGGGACTGTAACGGCTAGTAAAAAAGCAGTAACGTTCATAATGTTAGTCGATTACCCTAATCGATTCCCATAGTTACTTAATTGATGTCTACAATCGATTTCGTATCAGTTCAACAACTTTCAAAACAGTCTAGAAAGGAACTCATCTCAGCATCGATTTCCCAAATCGATTCATTTGAGTGAAGATCTCACACACTTTTAAACAATTGATTTTGAGTCAGTTCAACAACTTTCAAAACCAGTCCTGAAAGGTACTTATTTCAGCATCGATTTCCCAAATCGATCCATTTGAGTGAAGATCTCAAACACTTTTTAAACAATCGATTTCCCAAATCGATTTCGAGGCAGAGTCTGGAAAAAAATTCTTCAACTTTGATGTCTGGGGCCAATCTAATCGATTATTTAAATACTATATCAAGCAGTCAATCGAATTCCCTAATCGATTGAAATGGAAAAGTTAAAGCATCTGAAGCTTCATGGGAATGGCAAATCGATTTATCAAATCGATTTCGAGTTTCTATTTTGAGAAAATAGACACATTGTGGTACAAATCGACTTGAGTAATCGATTTCATAAAGCCATTTTCCTATGTATCCACAGGATAATCGATTTAACCAATCGATTCGACACAGAAATCGGATCTCACTAGGATCCATGATACCTAGTTTCATCCTGATGTGAAGGAAGCTTTCCCTTGGCAAGGCTTTGGTAAATATGTCAGCCAAATGATCAGCAGTGTTGACATATTCCAGCTTGATATTTCCACTTTGAAATTGGTCCCGAATGAAATGATGCCTTATCTCAATGTGTTTGGTCCTTGAGTGCATCACTGGGTTCTTAGTGATACTAATTGCACTTGTGTTATCGCAAAGGATAGGAACGGTTCCTAAATCAACACCGAAATCCGATAAGTGTTGTTTCATCCAAAGAATCTGAGCACAACAACTCCTGGCTGCAATGGACTTAGCCTCAGTTGTTGAAAGTGCAATACTTGTTTGTTTCTTGCTAAACCAAGACACAAGAGAGTTTCCTAGTAGGTGACAAGTACCTGAGGTACTTTTCCTGTCTAGTTTGCATCCAGCAAAGTCTGAATCCAAATACCCGACTAAAGTGCTGGTTGATCCTTTTGGATACCATAAGCCTAGATTCCTAGTTCCAACTAGATATCTAAATATCCTCTTGACTGCACTAAGGTGAGACTCTTTAGGATTGGATTGGTATCTCGCACACATGCAAACGCTGGACATGTTGTCAGGCCTGCTTGCAGTGAGATAGAGCAATGATCCTATCATACCTCTATACCTTATAACATCTACTGGTTTACCTTTCTCATCTCTATCTAAGTGGTTTCCTTGACTCATGGGAGTATCAATGGACTTGAAGTTATCAAAACTGAATTTCTTTATCAAATCATTGCAACATTTAGTTTGACTAATGAAAATGCCTTGCTTGCTTTGGTTAATTTGAAATCCCAAGAAATAAGATAGTTCACCCATCATTGACATTTCAAATTTACCCTTCATCAAGTTTTCAAAATCTTTGCAGAACTTATGGTTTGTAGATCCAAACTTAACATGAACTGACTCTTCTATGGTCTTTGTCCTTTTGTTGTAGATTCTATAGGATTTACTAGTTTGGGAATAACCTAGAAAGATGCCCTCATCTGCCTTGGGATCAAACTTACCTAGGTGTTCTTTGCCATTGTTCAACACAAATCACTTACAACCAAAGACTCTAAAGTAGTAGATATTTGGCTTTCTACCCTTGTACAACTCATAAGGAGTTTTCCTAAGGATTGGCCTAATCAAAACCCTGTTGACAACATGTGTGGCAGTGTTAATTGCATCATCCCAGAAATACTTAGGAACATTTGAGTCTTTAAGCATAGTCCTAGATAACTCCTCTAAAGACCGATTTTTCCTTTCCACTACACCATTTTGTAGTGGTGTCCTAGGGGCTGAGTACATATGATGAATGCCACTCTGTTCATAGTAAGTATCAAAAGAATCATTTTGGAATTCACCTCCATGATCGCTTTTGATGGACATTATTTTCTTACTTGTTTCATTTTGTACTAAGTTTGCAAACTTTTTGAAAACAGAAAACGCATCACTTTTATGAGTTAGAAAGTAAGTCCAGGTGAATCTAGAATAGTCATCAAAACACGAAGCCATACATATTACCTCCAAAACTTCTCACTTGGGATGGACCAAAGAGGTCCATGTGGATCAGCTGCAAAACCCTATTGGTTTTGACCATGTCTATTGGGGGAAAAGAAGATTTGACAAGCTTACTTTGCTCACAAGAATCACATAACCTGTCCTTAGTAAACTTCTTGTCAGGGAGTCCTATAACTAGCTGTTTACTAACAAGTCTATTCAAATGATCTATATGAATGTGTGCAACACGTTTATGCCATAACCATGTCTCATCAGCATTTGATAATAAGCAACAAACAGAATCAACAGGCACAACATGTAAATCCAACATGTAAATATTGTTAATTCTATCACCAATCAGTTTGATACTTTTATCTACCTTTTTCTCAATTATGCAAGAAAGTGGTGAAAAGCTTACTTGAAAACCATTGTCACACAGCTAACTTATACTTAGAAGGTTGTGTCTTAGCCCTTCCACATATAAGACGTTTTTTATAACAGTAGTTGATTCGCTACCAATGTCACCAATTCCGCAGATCTTACCCTTATTGTTATCACCGTATTTAACAAATCCACCTTCTTTTAGGCTTAGGGACAGGAACATTGATTTGTCCCCTGTCATATGCTTTGAGCATCCACTGTCAAGATACCATTGATGCGTTGTGGATCTCAAGCATACCTGCAATAAAATCAGAATTTCATTTTAGGTACCCAATATAAATTGGGTCCTGGGGGGTTAGTCTCAACAGTTTGTGTCTTGACCTTCCAAATCTGTTTATATCCTCTGTTGGCAAGTTTTTTAAATTTGCAATTGTAAACAAAATGCCCTTTTCTGCAACAAAAATGACAAGTTACAGCAGAGGATGCATACTGTTTTGGTTTGACAAAGACATTATGCATGTGACTGGTTTTACCAAACTGTTGGTTATGCTTCACATTTCTATAACCAATGCCATGTTTGTTGTGATTATGTTTAAAATTCATATTGGACCAATAACCAAGTCCAGATTTTTCATTTAAATTTCTTTGGTTTTGAAGAAGCATATCTAACTTGGTTTTGCCACTGCTGAACTTTTCAATATCACAATGCAATGCATGATTCTCTTTTTTCAGATTTTCATTCATGACTTTAAATGACTCATGCTCAAGTTTCATTTCATCATATAGTATGCATTTCTCTTCTAGTGACTTCTTAGTACTAATCAATTTTTTAATAGTACTAACATATTCATCATGTAATTCACTAAATGCATTTTTCAGCTCATCATAAGTAGGATTAGATGAACTCACTTCGCTATCCGAATTTGAATCTGAATCTGTTTTAGCCATGAGACATAAATTTGCTTGTTCTTCTTCAGAAGATGAAGAGGATTCGTTGTCATTATCGTTCCAAGCAACATATGCTTTTCTGGATTTGGGGGCTGGTTCCTTGCCTTTGTTTTTCGCAGTTCTGTTCTTGTTTTGCAGCTTGTAACATTCAGACTTTTTGTGGCCTGTTTTTCCACATTCATAGCAAGTTATTGTCTTAGTGTCATTTGTTTTAGAACTGGATGGTTTTCTGAACTTGTTGTCTTTCTTTTTCAGAATTTTCTTAAACTTCTTGACAAGTAATCAAATTTCAGGTTCTTGATCATCCTCACTGCTTGATTCATCTGAGCAGCTCTCTTGTTCAGATTTGGAATGATGTGTTTGAGCTTTCAATGACAATCCTTTCCTCTTTCTGTCAGTTTGTTCAGCCTCATTAAGCCTGTGTAATTCCATTTCATGCTCCCGCAATTTACCAAACTGTGTAGCTATTGCCATGCTTCCAAGATCTTTTGATTCTGCAATGGCAGTGATTTTTGGTTGCCATTCTCTGGTTAGGCATCGCATAACTTTGCTGATTTGTTGGTCATTGTCGATTTCCTTGCCTAATGCATTCAAATTGTTGACAATATGTGTAAACCTGGTTTGCATGTCATTTATTGATTCGTCGTTCTTCATGCTGAATAATTCATATTCATGCATCAAGGTGTTTACACGAGCTCTTTTGACATCAGTGGTTCCCTCATGTGTCTGCTGCAAAGTGTCCCACATTTCTTTTGCAGATTTACAGTTTGAAACCGTGAAAAATTCATCAGCTGACAAAGCAGAAGTAATAATATTCTTAGCCTTAGCATTGTAACCTACCTTCTTCTTATCATCCTCAGACCAGTCTTCCCTGGGCTTAGGAATGAAAGAATTATCGGTTCTTGCAATTTTTGGCACAAACGGTCCTTCTAAAACAACATCTAAAATGTCTATGCTAGCAGCCTCTAAGAAAATCAACATCCTATGTTTCCAGTACATATATGCGGCCCCGTTAAAGGCAAGGGGCCTAGCTAATGAAGCACCCTCACTAAGGAATTCAGAGGTCATGGTCCATTTTTGATTTCATTGACAAACATACATCATGTGACAAATCTAACATTTTAAACTGAGTAAAATTTCAGGAACCACAACTCACCCCTACAAACTTGAGACAATTGCTTGGAACTCAAGGAATCAACAAAAGTTGGAAGATTGACTTAGCAAATCGATTTGCAAAATCGATTTTGTAATAGGGTTGTTTCAAATTGTAAATTTTGTGATTAGAAAATCGATTAGACAAATCGATTTGCCCAATTATTGAAATTAAAGTGTGCAAGTCAGTAGCATGCCGTTTTGCAGGCAAATCGATTGTTCCAATCACAAGTTCATTCTAAGTGTTTATATCGATTGACACAATCGATTGTGAGAGTTCCAGAGCCAATACATTTATTGACAAATCGATTAGGCAAATCGATTTCATAAAATGAGTTTGAAAATAAACTTGGCCTGAGACAAACACAATCGACTGGCACAATCCATTGAACTATTTCTTAAGAAACAAGTTTGGTACCAATCGACTTGGTAAATCGATTGGATGAACCAACTGATAAACTGTTCTTCAGACAAAAGTTCATAATCGATTAGGCACATCGATTAACATGATTTAAGCTAACTCTCTATGATATGGCCAAATCGATTAGGCAAATCGATTTGTTAAACCCACTGAGTCCCAGTGATCAGTGAAATCGATTGGCACAATCGATTGGAACAAAAGTTTTAGAAACAGATAAGACATAGAATATGGCCAAATCGATTATGTAAATGTTTGAATCGACTGAGTAACAATCATAAAACCAAAATACCCCAAAATACCGAAATTAGCTGGTAGTACATGAATAATTTTAGAGGTTAACCAATACCCTAAAATTTGATTTCAAACACTTAAATTATTTTTAAATAATAACTAATCTTTTAATACTATAATATAATTTTTCTTCAGAATTCAAAAGTTTTCTTTGGATTAATTATTAATTAATTATACAATTTATTTTTAAACTATTTTAAAAATCAATAAAATTATTAAAATACCACACCAATATGTTAACCACCAAAAATTCCTTTTAAAATATTTAAACACTCTTAAAATCATTCTTTTTTTTTTCAAAGTATATTTTGAAATAAAATCATATCATGTATATTAAAATAGATACAAAATTTTCTAACTCACCAAAACTTCTAAAATAGTTATATATTTTTTTTCCTAATTTTTGAAAACTATTTTTACAACAAATCTTTCTAGGTTTTCTTAAAAACAACACATAGTAAACCTTGACGTATATTATCTTTTTTTTTTATGGCTAATCTAAATTTTAAATATAATCATCATGAAT
>JBBPBT010000460.1:3619089-3630334 GCA_037974875.1 Cicer bijugum | reverse complement strand
ACATGGACGCAAATAATAATTCATTATTACTTATTATTGACTATACTTAATTTTTATAACATAATCAAATAGATTAACCCATTTAGGTGAAAGAATTAATTTGCATCTAATGGTTTAGTTACTAACTTATTTTCTGGAAATTTGTATAACAACAATTCTTATATAGCATAATTCGTTTGTTGACAGAAACAAAGACAAGGCTTCTAAAATTCCAAAGTAAAGACTCAAATCATGGCTATACAAATTTATTTTGAGTTTCTGGTTTTCAATTTCTTAACTTTCATCTATATATATATATATATATATATGTATTATTTATTCTATTGTACTAACAAAATATGTATCATTATTAAAGCTAATTGAAGGAATTAGTGAAACATACCTTATATGATTTGGTATTGAAATTGGAATTGGGATATGAAATTAGAATTGTGATTGGAGTTGAAATTGGAAATCGGAATTGCAATTGGAGCTTGAAATTGTAATTGGAATTGTGATTGAAATTGAATTTGCAAAATCCTAATTTGGTGAAATTGAGTTACGGCTGGAATTCAAAGGATGCTGAAGGAATTGGAATTTGCAGAATCCTTAATTTGGTGAAAGAATGCGGCATTTATGATGGAATCCTAATTATGCCTTCTAACTATGCCTTCCGTAACCTCCTAACCCATATATATGTATATACCCTTAGATAGTATGCTAACCTAGGTCTTCTCCTTATTGTTGTTTTTATTATTATTATTATTATTATTATTATTATTATTATTATTATTATTATTATTATTATTATTATTATTATTAGAGCTAACTCCTGGTATTATTTTATTTATATCTATATACATATCTATTTATTTTATTTTAATTATTTTTTTGTAAATTATATATGGTTAATATTAATAATTTAAATCGATTACTAAAGCAAACACACAAACACACCTAAAGAAGTTAGAGCACATATTAACACTCATATATAAAAAAATAGTATCGTATCATTATACTATTTAAAATAAGATAATGGGAAATTGGGGTGTTACACTTTACTTCACAATGTGGTACCATTCTAACTCTGAAGTACTTGATTATGAGGTTTGATACTATGCCACCATCCCGGTGGACGGAAAATTTAAATTGACTATGTTCTCATAGATCCCTTCAACTCAACTCGAGACACATATACAGGACAATCGATGTAAACGTGTGTTGCATGGTAGCTCCTGATTTTTGGAGTGCTACCTCCAAGTCACATAAGAATTCCTCACTCCGAATACCTCCAAGGTCTAACAATCTTGCCTTATGGCTCAACAACATATCGCAATAATCAGACTCATTCAGTTGTACTTTCCTGGAATCACTAGGTTTGTCAATCCCTATTATATGATGACAAAACAATCTCCACTTCACAAATTCTCAATATTTATTTTCTCCCATCGTTGGCCTACGATACTCCATTAAGATTGTCATCTCAAACATAAATTGGAATCACAATTATTTTATCAACTCTGGGGTTACTTCAACATTTTCATGACAACTTATAATATCACACATCATCACATAAACTCATCACAATCTTATAACATCACTCTCATCAATCATACATCATTACATATATTTATCACAAATTTATTACATCATTATTATTAATTATACATAATCATAATAACATAAACTTATTAAATTGCATCCACCTTTTATTATCATATCACTTAAACATGTCTAATCAAACATATACATAAAATTCATTAGACATTCAATATCACAATAATATCAAATATGACACATTTAACGAAAATAAATAAAATATCACAATAACATCAAATATCACACATTTAATAAAGTTAAATAAATCAACACCTTATAAATATTTCTATTCTATATTTTAATCTCACAATTCTTATATTTTCACATTAATCCATTTATCACTCAAAAGGCTACTGACGTACGTAGCGAGTCCAGTATGAATTGTTGGGAAATACGGTTTTCCCGTTCATCTCACATTATATTATATTCATGAACTCAAACACTCTCTCACCCCTAAGCTTATTTTCATGTTTTTTGATATGAATATGATTCCATGAGCAAACAACCTTTTTTCTTTAATTTTTTGTCCTACAACCGATCTAACTCGACAGTTTATGGGTAAACGTCAACAATAAATTAAGGGAAAATACACTAAAAACTAAATTTCGAAATTTGGTCATAGAAAACTAACATAAATCCAAAAATCAATCTCTGGATAATATAGCCATTTTTCACACGATCGTTTTGACGTTGGTTTCACTCAAATCAGACTTATGGTGAAGAAGAATGGTGCAAAATAACAAAATCTGTAAATGAAGAAGTCATATATTTTAGGAAGAAATTGTGGTTGTTAAAAATATGGAAAATTGTGTTTAATTGACTAGCTAAATGAGTAAAACAACATAATGAAATTTAGACGAAAACGGAGAAACTTTTCAAGGACAATCATCGATGAACCGTATCAATTTTCTGCTTTCTCTCTCAATGTGCGGCTGCCATATTTAGTGTCCAGGTTACCTATTTATTTTTATTTTTTAAATAAAACAAACAATGATCAAAACTATTTTTTTAACACTTTTTTTTAAACATAATTTAAGTTCCAACATATTACTAATATTTCAAAAGTAATATTTTATAAAATGAAATAATTGAAGTGTTCAATTTTGTTTTCTTTTCTTTTAAAGAGCATTATTGTACCATTCTCTCTTTCTCGCGTAGTGGTTGAATCACATTTAAAAAGCATTATTACGCCAAAAGTTAAAGAATTTTATTATACGAGTTGTGCTTTCTCACAAATAGTCTATCTTTATATATTTGTGTTTTCCCTATTTGCCTCTTACTATTTGTGTGATTTTTAATTTTAGAGAAAAACTCGTCTCTTTGTTCTAGAGGGCATAAAGAGAAAGGTCTGCAAAACACAACGTCACATGGGGTTGCTGACAATGCAAGTGAACCATAAATATTTATAAAAATGTCAGGCTTATGAGTCCTAAGAACCAGCATCTACCCTTGTGAGTGATGCTATATATTTAGATTTTATGTTTAATTGTAATTTTGATTTCTCTATTATTCAATTCTCCGAATTAATCTTCTATTTTAAAAGTCGAATATTTTAGTTTCTCATTATTTTTATTTAAAAAAAATAAAAATTTGACATATTTTAAATAACGTCAATTACAATTCTATGAAAAAAATTCGAGGTTGAAAGTTAAGTTTTTACAAAGTTTTATTCTAATTTTACAGGTGTTAATCACCCTACATGATCGTATCACATGTCATATTATTTAACGCATCTCACCTCATCTTTATTTAGTTAAAAATCAGAGAGAAACCAAAATTGCCGACTTTTAAAATAGAGGATTAGTTTTGTGAATAAGTGGAAATAAGGGGATTAAAAGTTCAATTACATGGTATTGATATAAGATTATAAATTTGCATTAATCTTTAGTTTCTCTTTGATGATGAGAAAGGACATGACATGTACAGATTAAAAATAAGCGTAGACACACACAATTGAGGACTTATGGGTGTTTTAAAAAAATGATAAATAATTGTGATCAATTATTTTGTTAATTAAATAAAATTTTATAGAATAATTTGATAGTAAGGGTGTTTAAAAATATATTGATAAATAATTATGATTAGTTTTTGTTATGTAAGAGTTAGTTATAGTGTGATAATTTCATAGATATTTAATTTAGTGGATAAGATAAGTTTTTAATGTTATATTTATTTATTTTATTTAATTATTTTTAGTGATAAATAATTATGTTTTAGTGAAAGTATTTTGGAAATAATGTAATACTCCAACTTTTATAAGAAATTACTTTATTAATTAAATATTATTTTAGATAATTAATTTGGTGCTAAAATTATTTTAGATATATGTTAATTAATTTTATGATTAATTTTTCTTATATGTGTGTTTTCTATGATGTGTTAATCTGTACATATTTGACTAAATGAGTGATATAAATAATAAATATTATAACTTATTAGTTTATACATTTTTCTAAAAATAAAATTTTTTAGTGTAAATAATTTAGAGAATATGATTTAGGCGATTACGAGTTTGTAATTGATGTCATATTTTTTTGTGCATTTGACTAATATTAAATATGCGTTTGACTAATATAAGTATGCACTTATTAAATAGTCAATGAATAAAGGTTGTTTTCTCGTGGTATCGTATTCTCGTGTGAAAGCATCGAAATAAGGTAAAAGGTGAGAGAACGTTTGAATTCATGAGTATAATATATTGTGAGATGAACGGAAAAATCGTATTTCTCAACGATTCATCTAAGACTCACTACATATGCACTTATTTATATTTTATTAATTCTAAATATATTTTATTTTAATTATTTATTTTATAAATAATTATCTTAAGATATTAGTAATGCTGTGTTTGATTTCCTTTATTTTAATATACTTGTTGTGACATTGTGATTTTATATAATTTTATTATGATTTAGTAATTAAAATAAAGTGTTACCGTTATATTATTTATTTTTGTGATTTTGAGTATTCTCTAATGATAATAATATTTGATAGTTTTGAAAAAATAGGTATAACTATAGTGATTTATTTGAATATGAGAGTTTCAATTGTTAGTAATATATATTTTTTTTAAAGTTAATTATTTTAATTACTCTAATTTATCATATATAAGTTATGAAATATTAATAATATTGTGAAAATTAAATGATGTTAGGAGGGATATTAAAAATGAGAAAAATTAGATTAAGTAACTATTAATTTTATTTTAGCAAAATAAAAATAATAATAATAGTAAAACATAAAATAATTAAGGGGACCAATGGGTTTGACCCATTTATGTGAACCATAATAAAATAAAAAGGGAGAGAAAACACAACAATGTTATCTTTGAAACTAGTGATCGGTAACTATTCCAGAAATACCCAACTTTTCCATTTTTGAAATTCGTTATTTTGCACCGTTTTTATTATAAGTCTCATTTGAGTGAAACCAATGCAAACATGATTTTGTGAAAAATAACTATATTATCCACTTATTGATTTTCTGGTTTATGACAAGTTTCCATGGTCGAATTTCAAAATTAGTTTTAGAGTGCCTTCTCATAATTTATTTTTAACGTTTACCCATAAATTGTCTAGTTAGATCGATTGAAGGATAAATAATCAATGAATGAAGGTTGTTTGCTTGTGGAATCGTATTCGTGTGTGAAAGCATCGAAATAAGGTAAAAGGTGAGAGAACGTTTGAATTCATGAGTATAATATATTGTGAGATGAACGGAAAAATCGTATTTCTCAACGATTCATCTGGGGCTCACTACATATGGCAGTAGCCCTTTGAGAGATAATTTAATTGATATGAAAATATGAAATTTGTGAAAATAAAATATAAAATAGTAATATTTGTATGGTGTTGATTGATTTAATTTCATTAGGTGTGTGATATTTGATATTATTTTGATATTGGGTGTCGAATTAATTTTTTGTATATGTGTGATTAGATGAGTTTGTGTGATGTGATAATAAAAAATTGATGTGTTGTGATAATTTTATGTGATGATGTTGATGTGTGATTACTAATTGTGATGTTATAAATTTGTGATAAGTTTACGTGATGATGTAAAATTGATGATAATGATGGTATAAATTTGTGATGACCTTCTATGATGATAACGATGTGTGATTAATGACAGTGATGTTATAAATTTGTGGTGAAAATATTGAAGCAACCACATAGTTGATGAAATAATGGTGATTTCAATTTATATTTGAGATGATGGTTTTAATGTGAGCATCATAAGCCAACAAGGGGAGAAAATAAATATTGAAAATTTGTGAAGTGTAGATTATTTTGTCATCATATTGGTAGGGCCTCCCAAGCCTAGTGATTCTTGTGAAGTAAAACTGAATGATCCTGATCGTGGCGATCTGCTATTTAGCTATAAGGCAAGATTGTTAGACTTTGGAGGTACTCGGATGAGGAATTCCTAGGTGACTTGGAGGTAGCACTCCAAATGTTAGGAGCTACCATGCAACACACGTTTACCTCGACTGTCGTGTATATGTGTCTCAGGTTGAGTCGAGGGATATCTATGAGGACAAGACCAATTTGAATTGTCCTCCCACCGGGACGGTGACATTGTATCAAGCCTTTTAATCAAATACTACAGAGTTAGAATGGTACCACATAATGAAGTAGAGTTTAAGCTCATGTATGACATTTCATTTTCTTGTGATTGTTTTGTTGTGACTAATATGTATTGCGTGCGATAATGATTTCTGAGATGATTTGATGTTATAGTGAAACGTATTGATTTTCCTTGATTTTGACTATGTAATGTGATGCTTTTCCTTGAAGAATGTTTGTGTAATGGTACAATTTATTAATGATTAATTGTATGTTCTTCTTACTTAGATTATACTATCAATATGATTTCGAAACTCACCTCCTTCGTTATTTGTGTTTGACTGGCTTGACCATGTGTTTGGAAATCGCAGTTGTTATAGGTTAATGAGTCTTGAAGTTTAAATTTGGGAGGAACCCCGCTATAATAGATGATACCAGGAATAAAGATTGTAATTTGTATTTTACTTATTTAAAACAAATTTTTGTATGAAAACCTTATAAATATTAGTAAGTTTTTAGAATTAAATCAAGTATTGATACTTAAATCAAGCTTATTGAGATTGCACTATTTTATAAGAGTAAAGAAGTTTAATGTGTTCCTTTTAATTTTTCAGAAAGGTGATATCCTAAATTAAAAATAAAAGTTTTTATTTTCTTGAAAACAAATTTTTATTTATTCGCTGCAAATTTTATAGAAATATGATATAAATTATTATATATAGTATTTTGAAGTTTAGGGTGTCACAAATAATATATGAGTTATGGGTGGACTTAATAGTTTATTAGTGTTTTTAAGTTTTAACTCGACTAACAAATGACATATTGTTAAGTTGGATATCTTGTTTAGGTTCAAATCCAAGACTTTGCAGCTATGTGAATTAATTATAGTGATATTTATAATATCTTCTAAGACAAAAAATGTAGTTGATTAATATTTTTTCAGAGCTTTAAATATATTTTTGATCACTGCAAATATTGATTATTTCGATTTTAGTCCTTGTAATATTTTTTGATGTGTACCCAACAAATTTCAAACATTTTAAAAAAATTCCTTAATGTATTTTTTTTTAAATTAAAAAATAGTGATATAGTCAAATTTTGTTGATGTATTAGTTGCTGAATGTATTAATATTGATGACTAATTATTATTTAATATTTAAAAGCTTCATCGATCTTCATCTTGAACAAGTTTCACCAACAAATCAAACTGTGTCAACATGTCATTGTTTATGACACCTAAAACTTTATTTGATGAAGATGGAAAGTTTCCAAGAAAATAGAATTCGTGAAGCACGTAGTAGTTGTTCAATGTGATGTTTTAATGCATTTTATTTCAAAGAAAAACAAATCAGAAGAGTGGCAAATTTAAAAAGAAATTTGAGGACAATGACTTTGATTTGAATTCGGATGTGGAAATAGTTGAGTTGAAGAAGAAGAAATTTAGAATTGAAAATGAAGATTGTTAATTTTTTTTGAATAATTAATTTTAGGTTTTTAATCAAATAATTAAACGACTTAATAAAATTAATTTAATTAAAAAAATACCACTACCTTATACATCTGCAAAGTTTGGCCACATCACCATTTTTTTAATTAAAAAAAATATATTAACGACTTTTTTAAAACTTTTTGAAAATTGCAAGAATATGAATAAAAAAACTAAAGATTAAAATTAAAATGTTTTATACTTGCATGAATGAAAAACATAGTTACACCAATATGATAAAAGAATTATGTTTGAGCGAGATTGATATCTTCTGGCCAATCAAAAAATTCATAAAAGAATAATAAATCATAATAATGTGTTTAATCATATATATTTGCTGTTACATTATATTGCACTAAAAAAATTTCCAAAAAATCAAAATCTGATTCATAACAATAATTAAGCTCATATTCTCATTGATACTTTAACAAAATGTTCAATTTACATCATAATAATATAACAAATAAAAAAATAAAACATAAAAAGTAACAATAACTAACAAACAAATAAAAATAATATTTTGATAGAAAAAGAAAAGTTGTACGCGGCTCATTCCTCCACATTTTCAGCTTTTATGTTTCCCTCCTTTTGTATCTTCACTAAATTTATACTCCATAAAAAAGTTGAAGTGGAATCCTTCACTTACAACTCCATAATTTATGCAAAACAACTAAAAAAAAAAAAAAATAAAAACTCCATTTTATTTGTTGGATAAAAAATTCACCATTTAATATTTAAATTGAGAGCAAAAATCAAACAAAAAAAGGTTATATTTTTTTTTTCAAAATGAAAAAAAACATAGAGAGGAATATATGTTTTTTGAATAAAAGAAATAGGAAAAGAAAAATATAGAAAAGGGGCTTACCACAAGCTTACCTTCTTCATCTACACACTCATCCATACACTATATCAACCATTTCAACCCCAAATAACATTTACAACCTCATCAAAACGAAAACACATAAATGAAAACATAGTACTTTTGAGAGGGACATTTTTCTCGAAAAATAAAATAAAAAGGAATGAAATCTCGATCTCCGTCAAATATAGCCATCACTGACCACTGCGAGAACGCCACTATCGTCGCGCCGCTGGCGATTGACTCCTCCCTCACCACGAACCACCATCGCCATCGTGACCCCAACTCGGGTGCAACTCTAGAAGACCACCACACTGTCCACATCTACACCTTGTTTGGTTTTTTCTTTTTCACCTTCTCGTTTATTTGCTCCACTTTCTTTGAAAACCATATTTGCTCTCTCTAGCACAACTATATCACTCTTTCTCTATGTCATTCCAAAGTTTGACTTCAAAGATCAATTTTCTTTTCTTAAGTTTTTTTTATATGATTTTCTCAATTATAAAATAAATTTTGGTGGCGATTCTATTAAATTTGAGAAATACTTGAATTTTTAGACCGTGACAAAAACTTAATTACCATTTTAGTCTATTTCGTTGTTAATTAAAACATACAAGAATTTGGACATGTTATTTAAATGCTTTTAAACTCAATTTACCCAGCTCAAAATTCAAATAATCTAATTTGCTAATTGTGTAAATGTAAGATGTAGCCTATGTTATGCTCAACAATCCATGCCAATTACATGATGAATAACCAAAGGCGGAAACGTACCTGTGGGAATTGCCATTGATGAAATCCTGGGATGATGATGATAGAGCCAATGGGTTGGGTGATCTTCCTCAGCAAAACACCCTGAAGACCTTGCTCTCTTGATGGGGATAGAGAGAACCAAAGAGCTTTCTCCTTTTGGTTTGTGAAACTGAATAGTCTTGTTGTGTTTGCCTTGGGGACCACTACCCCTATATATAACTATTATTAGTTATATCCCAAATTGCAGTATTTCTAATTCAGCCCCTCATTAAATTAGAAACTGCCTGGTATCTACACTATTAATTTTCATAATATTATGCTCTTTAGCCATAAACTATTATATATTATTTGACCCCTAGTTTATTGGCTAATTATATAATGACCCTAACACACTTTATTAATTAATTACATATGTGACCCATAAATCTTACAATCTCCCACTGGTCACACATGTATCCGTAGGAGTGTGTTAGACTTTATGACGTAAAAAATGTCATTATAATTACCTTAGCATAATCCAAATTATCTCGTCCATTAATCATATCAGCACATGGAACCAAAGAGGCTTCCTTCATAATAAGCATAACTAAACCCATCAATGATCACCCGTACTGACACAACTAAATGACATAGACCCATTATGAAAAGTGTAGCATGAAAATTACATGAAATTGATCAATGCATGTCAATTTTCAACTGGTCTTACTTTACCGAATGAGATCATACCATAACTTAAATGTACAAAGTAACCAAAACTGAATACTTTAAACTTTATTTCTGATCAGAAAATCCAAATACAATGTATTTGTACTTTACAATTAAACATAGAACATAAATTACATAATGGACGAAACTCCCACTAAAATCAAGATTCCTCAAACTGTAGCACACCCATGTGAGTAGTATGCTCATGAAAGACCTTGGGTGGTAGACCTTTAGTGAGCGAATCTGCAATTATGGAGTTTGTCCTTAAGTGTTCTATGGATATATGTCCACTTTGTACCATCTCTTTAACAACTAGAAACTTAATGTCAATGTGCTTTGAATTGGTTGAGCTCCTATTATTGTTAGAATACAGGACTGCTGATCTATTGTCACAATACAACTTGAGTGGTCTTTCAATCCCTTCAACTATTTGCAGCCCCGTGACAAAATTTCTCAGCCAAATGCCCTGGTCAGATGCCTCATGAATTGCTACGAATTTTGCTGCCATGGTTGATGAAGCAGTAAGACCTTGCTTGGCACTACGCCAAGAAACTGCTCCACCAGCTAATAGAAAGACATAGCCTGAAGTTGATCTTAAGCTGTCTTGGCATCCTGCAAAATCCGAGTCAGAGTACCAAGTGATCTCTAACTGGTCTGACCTCCTATATGAGAGCATGTAGTTTCTTGTTCTCTTCAAATATCTCATGACCCTCTTGGCTGCTTTCCAATGGTCAAGACATGGATTGCTTAAATATCTGCCTAAAATCCCTACTATGAACGCTATGTCTGGGCGCGTACATACTTGGGCATACATAAGACTCCCTACAGCTGAAGCATAAGGGATCTTTTGCATTTCTTGAATTTCCAAACTTCCCTTAGGGCACTGTTTTAGACTAAACTTGTCTCCCTTAGCAACTGGGGTGTCCCCTGGTTTGCAATCCTGTAACCCAAACCTTTTGAGAACCTTATCGATATAGCTCTTTCGTGACAATCCAAGAATACCTCGAGATCTGTCTCGGTGTATCTGAATTCCTAATACAAAAGAGGCGTCACCAAGATCTTTCATCTCAAAATGCTTTGATAGAAATTTCTTAGTTTCGTGCAACATGCCTATATCGTTAGTGGCAAGCAGTATGTCATCAACATACAAGACCAGGAAAATATGTCTGCTCCCACTGAACTTATGATACACACAATCATCAACTGTATTCATCTCAAAACCAAATGAGAGAATTACTTGATGAAATTTATGGTACCATTGACGAGAAGCTTGTTTTAGCCCATAAATGGATTTTCTTA
>JBBPBT010000460.1:3582874-3618850 GCA_037974875.1 Cicer bijugum | reverse complement strand
GTGACAATCCAAGAATACCTCGAGATCTGTCTCGGTGTATCTGAATTCCTAATACAAAAGAGGCGTCACCAAGATCTTTCATCTCAAAATGCTTTGATAGAAATTTCTTAGTTTCGTGCAACATGCCTATATCGTTAGTGGCAAGCAGTATGTCATCAACATACAAGACCAGGAAAATATGTCTGCTCCCACTGAACTTATGATACACACAATCATCAACTGTATTCATCTCAAAACCAAATGAGAGAATTACTTGATGAAATTTATGGTACCATTGACGAGAAGCTTGTTTTAGCCCATAAATGGATTTTCTTAATTTGCACACCATATTCTTTGGGTCTCCCAACACAAAGTTTTCTGGCTGCACCATATAGATCGTCTCATCAATGTCGCCATTGAGAAACGCTGTCTTTACATCCATTTGATGAAGCTCCAAATCAAAGTGAGCAACAAGAGCCATGATTATTCTTAAAGAGTCCTTCGATGAAACCGGAGAGAAAGTCTCTTTATAATCAATCCCTTCCTTTTGAGTATAGCCCTTAGCTACAAGACGTGCCTTATATCTCTCCACATTACCATTGGAATCCTGCTTGGTTTTAAAAATCCATTTGCAACCAATGGGTTTCACTCCTTCAGGTAATGGGATAAGTTCCCAACCTAAATTGTCTTGCATAGACTTATACTCCTCATTCATTGCTTTGATCCACTTATCTGAACGGGAACCTTGCATGGCTTGATGAAAGTTGACCGGGTCGTCTTCCGTCATGCCAACATTTTCCTCTACCTCATTGATAAATACTACATAATCATCCGAAATAGCATTTTTCCTTTCTCTTGTGGATCTTCGCAATGGAGCTGGCTCTTGAGGCACTTGTTCTTGAAGATCTTGAATTTGATCTGGATTTTGTTCTTCTTGAACAACCAGATCATCTTGAGTTTGTTCAATAACATATAATCTCAAACTGTGTTAACATATCATTGTTTATGACACCTAAAACTTTATTTGATGAAGATGGAAAGTTTCCAAGAAAATAGAATTCGTGAAGTTTCAATTTAGAGAAAGTGGATATTGACTCATTGTCTAGTTTGGGCTCTTCACTTGTTGAGTTACCTCAGTCTGATGATCCTAGCTTTGTGGATGATAGTTTATCAAGATCCACCACAATGAATAAATTACTGACTTTAAAAGCTGGCATTTCAAAGGTATTAGAAGTGACTGAAACTGAAATTGATTTACTCGAAACTGAACTTAGATCTCTAAAATCTGAATCTGAGGGTCGATTTCCGTGTTCAGCAGCAGTTGGCTCTCTGATGTGTTGCAACGTAAACTCTTGTGAGGAACATGTTGGAAGCACTGACAAGGTTACTCATCTAGAACCATTGCAAATTGTATCTTCTGATGAACCTATTGTGGAGATGGCTGTTATGGAGAAGATGCCTCTTTCTACTAACTTGCTTGATATACATGATAATTGCCAGGAAGATGATAATGACTGTCATGGTGCTGCAAGGTCTAAACTTGTAGAGCCTCTGCCCATGATTAATGCAGTTTCTGCATGTGATGTGGGGTATGGTACATGCTCTGAAGACTTGGATCAAATTCAATCAACGGTCGTACAGTGCTTAATTCCCTGTACTTATAGGCATGTTGCCAATGTCTCTGCTTGTGGTGATAGTAATCCATCTTTGGAGGTTAAAGATGGTGTGGATGATAAGTCAAGTGCAAGATTCTATTCTAGCACGGAGAATATTTTATATGATACAATTACTTCATGCAATAAAAAATCTGCAAAAGCAGCATGGGAAGAATTTTCTAAGTTATTGCCTGAAGAATGTGGCAAGAAGTTCTATGACAATATTGGAGTTAGAAGTGCCTCATGCTCTCAAAATGGCGCATTTATTATGGCAAAATTTGAGGAGAAACGGCGATTTACAAGACTGAAGGAAAGGGTTATAACACTTAAGTTTAAAGCCTTGCATCACTTGTGGAAAGAAGATATGCGCTTGCTGTCTGTTCGTAAAAACCGCCCAAAATCTCACAAGAAACTTGAATTAGATCTACGCACTACCAGTAATAGTCATCAGAAGAAGCGGTCTTCTATTCCCTTTCGTTTTCCTTTCCCTGGTATGAATATTATTCTTTATAATAGTCACATTTGCATTGCTTTTGCTGTGTTTTTCATCACATAAGTTTGTTGTTATTATGGACCAAACTTAATGTCGTTAGGTATTTCATTTAACCAATCATTCCTAGTAGGAAACAACTTTGATTGTTATTGTTGTTGCTTTCTAATAACATTAACATATTTAGCCAATTAGGACATTGTGCTCTGCCGTTGTTTCATAAGGCCTTGGGTGCTCTGTTAATAGATAAAGGGGAAATAACAGAGAATGTTATTTTTTTATTACTGGATGGAATAGAATTTTCCCTTAATTTTTTTAAAGAGAGCCCAGTGGTGCCTTTTGTCCATTTAGCGTACTGCATCTAGTGATACTTCACATTCCATACAGGGCAATGGTTTTTGTATGGCTTGGTTGTTAACTTTTTTATGATGATTTTGGTATATCATATCTGTATCCTCTATTCCTATGTGTGCTATTTGCTTGGTAAATCAACTAGAAACTTTGGGACATGCAGAAATAACAATAAAATAGATCTATATCACTTTGCTACAAATTGGATTATATGTTAATTAATTTTATGATTAATTTTTCTTATATGTGTGTTTTCTATGATGTGTTAATCTGTACATATTTGACTAAATGAGTGATATAAATAATAAATATTATAATTTATTAGTTTATACATTTTTCTAAAAATAAAATTTTTTAGTGTAAATAATTTAGAGAATAAGATTTAGGCGATCTTACGTGTATGTACGAGTTTGTAATTGATGTCATATTTTTTTGGGAGGAACCCCGCTATAATAGATGATACCAGGAATAAAGATTGTAATTTGTATTTTACTTATTTAAAAGAAATTTTTGTATGAAAACCTTATAAATATTAGTAAGTTTTTAGAATTAAATCAAGTATTGATACTTAAATCAAGCTTATTGAGATTGCACTATTTTATAAGAGTAAAGAAGTTTAATGTGTTCCTTTTAATTTTTCAGAAAGGTGATATCCTAAATTAAAAATAAAAGTTTTTATTTTCTTAAAAACAAATTTTTATTTATTCGCTGCAAATTTTATAGAAATATGATATAAATTATTATATATAGTATTTTGAAGTTTAAGGTGTCACAAATAATATATGAGTTATGGGTGGACTTAATAGTTTATTAGTGTTTTTAAGTTTTAACTCGACTAACAAATGACATATTGTTAAGTTGGATATCTTGTTTAGGTTCAAATCCAAGACTTTGCACTTATGTGAATTAATTATAGTGATATTTATAATATCTTCTAAGACAAAAAATGTAGTTGATTAATATTTTTTCAGAGCTTTAAATATATTTTTGATCACTGCAAATATTGATTATTTCGATTTTAGTCCTTGTAATATTTTTTGATGTGTACCCAACAAATTTCAAACATTTTAAAAAAATTCCTTAATGTATTTTTTTTTAAATTAAAAAATAGTGATATAGTCAAATTTTGTTGATGTATTAGTTGCTGAATGTATTAATATTGATGACTAATTATTATTTAATATTTAAAAGCTTCATCGATCTTCATCTTGAACAAGTTTCACCAACAAATCAAACTGTGTCAACATGTCATTGTTTATGACACCTAAAACTTTATTTGATGAAGATGGAAAGTTTCCAAGAAAATAGAATTCGTGAAGCACGTAGTAGTTGTTCAATGTGATGTTTTAATGCATTTTATTTCAAAGAAAAACAAATCAGAAGAGTGGCAAATTTAAAAAGAAATTTGAGGACAATGACTTTGATTTGAATTCGGATATGGAAATAGTTGAGTTGAAGAAGAAGAAATTTAGAATTGAAAATGAAGATTGTTAATTTTTTTTGAATAATTAATTTTAGGTTTTTAATCAAATAATTAAACGACTTAATAAAATTAATTTAATTAAAAAAAATACCACTACCTTATACATCTGCAAAGTTTGGCCACATCACCATTTTTTTAATTAAAAAAAATATATTAACGACTTTTTTAAAACTTTTTGAAAATTGCAAGAATATGAATAAAAAAACTAAAGATTAAAATTAAAATGTTTTATACTTGCATGAATGAAAAACATAGTTACACCAATATGATAAAAGAATTATGTTTGAGCGAGATTGATATCTTCTGGCCAATCAAAAAATTCATAAAAGAATAATAAATCATAATAATGTGTTTAATCATATATATTTGCTGTTACATTATATTGTACTAAAAAAATTTCCAAAAAATCAAAATTTGATTCATAACAATAATTGAGCTCATATTCTCATTGATACTTTAACAAAATGTTCAATTTACATCATAATAATATAACAAATAAAACATAAAAAATAACAATAACTAACAAACAAATAAAAATAATATTTTGATAGAAAAAGAAAAGTTGTACGCGGCTCATTCCTCCACATTTTCAACTTTTATGTTTCCCTCCTTTTGTGTCTTCACTAAATTTATACTCCATAAAAAAGTTGAAGTGGAATCCTTCACTTACAACTCCATAATTTATGCAAAACAACTAAAAAAAAAAAAACTCCATTTTATTTGTTGGATAAAAAATTCACCATTTAATATTTAAAATGAGAGCAAAAATCAAACAAAAAAAGGTTATATTTTTTTTTTCAAAATGAAAAAAAACATAGAGAGGAATATATGTTTTTTGAATAAAAGAAATAGGAAAAGAAAAATATAGAAAAGGGGCTTACCACAAGCTTACCTTCTTCATCTACACACTCATCCATACACTATATCAACCATTTCAACCCCAAATAACATTTACAACCTCATCAAAACGAAAACACATAAATGAAAACATAGTACTTTTGAGAGGGACATTTTTCTCGAAAAATAAAATAAAAAGGAAAGAAATCTCGATCTCCGTCAAATATAGCCATCACTGACCACTGCGAGAACGCCACTATCGTCGCGCCGCTGGCGATTGACTCCTCCCTCACCACGAACCACCATCGCCATCGTGACCCCAACTCGGGTGCAACTCTAGAAGACCACCACACTGTCCACATCTACACCTTGTTTGGTTTTTTCTTTTTCACCTTCTCTTTTATTTGCTCCACATTCTTTGAAAACCATATTTGCTCTCTCTAGCACAACCATATCACTCTTTCTCTATGTCATTCCAAAGTTTGACTTCAAAGATCAATTTTCTTTTCTTAAGTTTTTTTTTTATATGATTTTCTCTATTATAAAATAAATTTTGGTGGCGATTCTATTAAATTTGAGAAACACTTGAATTTTTAGACCGTGACAAAACCTTAATTACCATTTTAGTCTATTTCGTTGTTAATTAAAACATACAAGAATTTGGACATGATATTTAAATGCTTTTAAACTCAATTTACCCAGCTCAAAATTCAAATAATCTAATTTGCTAATTGTGTAAATGTAAGATGTAGCCTATGTTATGCTCAACAATCCATGCCAATTACATGATGAATAACCAAAGGCGGAAGCGTATCTGTGGGAATTGCCATTGATGAAATCCTGGGATGATGATGATAGAGCCAATGGGTTGGGTGATCTTCCTCAGCAAAACTCCCTGAAGACCTCGCTCTCTTGATGGGGATAGAGACAACCAGAGAGTTTTCTCCTTTTGGTTTGTGAAACTGAATAGTCTTGTTGTGTTTGCCTTGGGGACCACTACCCCTATATATAACTATTATTAGTTATATCCCAAATTGCAGTATTTCTAATTCAGCCCCTCATTAAATTAGAAACTGCCTGGTATCTACACTACTAATTTTCATAACTAGTATGCTCTTTAGCCATAAACTATTATACTCCTCATTCATTGCTTTGATCCACTTATCTGAACCGGAATCTTGCATGGCTTGATGAAAGTTGACCGGGTCGTCTTCCGTCATGCCAACATTTTCCTCTACCTCATTGATAAATACTACATAATCATCCGAAATAGCATTTTTCCGTTCTCTAGTGGATCTCCGCAGTGGAGCTGGCTCTTGAGGCACTTGTTCTTGAGGATCTTGAATTTGATCTGGATTTTGTTCTTCCTGAACAACCAGATCATCTTGAGTTTGTTCAATAATGGGAAAGTCAACTGGTGGAAGAATCAGTTCTGGAATTGTTACCGATTCTTCTTCAAAGACAAAATCTTTAACCTTAATCATCCCCCCAAACTCAATATCCTCAAAGAACGTTGTCGTTCCCGTCTCAAAAATTGTTCTCAATTTAGGATCATAAAATTTATAGCCCCTTGATTTTTCTGAGTACCCTATAAAATAGCTGCTAATTGTTCGGGGTTCAAACTTTTTTTCATTCGGCCTATAAGGCCTTGCCTTAGCTGGACATCCCCAAACATGAATGTGCTTCAGACTAGGCTTACGCCCAATCCAAAGCTCATAAGGTGTTTTAGCCGCTGCCTTAGTTGGTACTCTATTAAGAATGTATGCTGCTGTTTTTAATGCCTCTCCCCAGAGTGACTCTGGCAAGGTGGAATGACAAATCATACTCCTTACCATATCCTTAAGAGTCTTGTTTCGTCTTTCAGCTACACCATTCATGCTGGGTGACCCCGACATAGTGTATTGTGGGACGATTCCACATTCCTCTAGGTATTTGGCAAATGGTCACGGACGTTGTTCACCTGAACCGTCATATCTGCAGTAGTATTCACCACCACGATCAGATTTGACCTTTTTAATTCTTTTATTAAGTTGATTCTCAACTTCTGCCTTAAAGGATTTGAACACGTCTATTGATTGGGACTTTTTGTGAATTAGGTAAAGGTAGGCATATCTAGAATAATCGTCTATGAATGATATAAAATATTGTTGACCATTCCAAGAAGGAGTTGGAAATGGCCCACAGATGTCCGTATGTATCAATTCTAAGACGTCTGTAGCTCTATATGCGCCTAATTTCTTATCTTTAGTTTGTTTTCCTTTAATGCATGCTACACAAAAGTTAAAGTCTGTGAAGTCAATGGAATCTAAAATTCCATCTGACACAAGTCGTTCAACTCTATTTCTAGAGATGTGACCTAGACGCTTGTGCCAAAGCACTCCTGAATTGAAATTGTCAATTTTTCGCTTAGTACCACGTGATTCCACACTCAAGGTTTCATTATAGTTAGCCACAATTTCCAACAAATAAAGATTATCATAACCAGAAAGTAAACCGGTTCCAACAACATTCGAATTTAAAGACGAAGTAAATTCTTTATTCTCGAATGAACAATAATATCCTGATTTGTCCAAATAAGAAATAGAGACCAAATTCCGTCTAAATGACGATACAACGAAAGTGTCTTCTAAATCCAAATAATGACTGAAACTTAATAATAATCTAAATTTTCCTATGGCTTCAACTTCTACCTTCTTCCCATCTCCTACATAGATGCATCTTTCAGTATCACTAGACTTTCGGAAGTTCAGGCAACCCTGCATTGAAACACTGATGTTAGTAATTGCACCAGCGTCTAACCACCAAGTGTTTCCAGGTACTGAAGCTAAATTAACCTCAGAACATACCAAAGACATAATCATACCTTTCTTAACACGCCAAGCGTGATATTTGGCACAATCCTTCTTCACGTGTCCAGGACTCTTACAGAAGAAGCAGTTGTTATCCTTAGTCTGCTTCTTTTGTTCTGGACCCTTAGCAACAGCTTTGTTCTTGGGCTCCTCAATTCTTTTCCTTTTGCCCTTGTCTTTAGAGATGCTAGTAAAGTGAGCGCTTTCAGTCCTATCTTGCTTCAGCCTGTCCTCTTCTTGCACACATAATGAAATGAGCTCATTAAGAGTCCATTTCTCCTTTTGACAATTATAAGTCACCTTAAACTGACTGAATTGCGAAGGAAGAGACATCAATACTAAATGAATGAGTAAGCCATCTGACAACTCAAGCTTTAGTCCTTTAAGCTTAGAAGCAATGTTGGACATCATCATAATGTGCTCTCTTATATTTCCCTTGCCTTGATACTTCATGGAAATTAAATTCTGAAGCAAAGAACTTGCTTCAGCCTTATCACTTTTTTCAAAGCGTTTTTCCATCTCAACAAGGAAATATTTAGCTGTAACTATCTCATTCGAGACAGCACCTCTAAAGACCTCAGGAATGCCACACTTTATGATCATAAGACTTATGCGATTTGAGTGATCCCATTTCTCATGCTCTAATTTTTCCTCAGAAGAACTAGAGTCCGTAGGAGTAGGAGGTCGATCAATTCTTAATGCATGGTCTAGATCCATGCAACCAAGAACAATCAGAATGTTCTCTTTCCATTCCTTAAAATTTGTCCCATCAAGGACAGGAATAGAACTCAAATTTGCAGATATGGAAGCAATAGATGCTGAAAATTAAATAAAGAACAAAACTTAGAAACTCACATTATAGGAAAGTAAATCAATAAATAAATAAATACATATGTTCAAATCATGGAATTTAACCTATCTCAAGATACCCAATGCACCATTGATGTCAAGTCTTTGGACAGTAACACCAATTGCTAGTGGTACTCTTGTTGCAACGATCAAATATTGACAATAAGACATGTCAAACAATAAACCTTCCTTTGGGCCGATTTACTGCTCACATTTATACCAAATAATTGTCACACATTTATCATCGCAGGTGTACATGTAATTCTGCCAAATATTAACCTTCCTTTGGGCCGGTCAATACCCGTATGAATAAACATATACACAACTATTTGACACTCTTCACGAGCAATTTAGACAAGAGAGATCACTTTGGCGACGTCAAGTTTCAATTAACTCATTCAAAATGTCAAACTTGACTTGAACATATATTTATTATATCCAAATAAAACAATATTTAAAAAAAAAAATATTGTTTACTAATATAAACTTTATTTCATTAGTATTTGATAATTATTGTTTTATCAAAAAAATGATAATTATCAAAAAAAAAATAACACACATAAAAGCAAAAAACATATCACATGGGTGTGCATACCAAAACAAACATTATAGTTATTAAACTTTCTGTGTACGTGTGCATTCATGAACAGTTCCAAGCAGTTATGGAATTCAACCATTTCACGAGTTTCATGGCAAAAGTAAATTCATCTTGGTATAGATACAATGAAACAATAAGCCATGACAATGAAACAAAATATTGAACAGAATTTCATGGCATTATTCACGATTCATTAATTGTTCCAATCATCCAAAACAATCAACAATTATAGAAAATCTTTATAGTAAACCATCAATGGCATATCAACACGAAAAAAAAATTATAACTGGAAACAAAAAAAAATTTGGATTCCATAATATATATATCCAAATTCCCAAATTACAAACCCTAAGATTTCAATCATGTCAAAATTCCCAAATTGAATCCTAAAACAAAGACAATAACCGAATTTCATCATGAATTAAACATGGTAGGCTCTGATACCAATTGTTATGCTCAATAATCCATGCCAATTACATGATGAATAACCAAAGGCGGAAGCGTACCTGTGGGAATTGCCATTGATGAAATCCTGGGATGATGATGATAGAGCCAATGGGTTGAGTGATCTTCCTCAGCAAAACACCCTGAAGACCTTGCTCTCTTGATGGGGATAGAGAGAACCAGAGAGTTTTCTCCTTTTGGTTTGTGAAACTGAATAGTCTTGTTGTGTTTGCCTTGGGGACCACTACCCATATATATAACTATTATTAGTTATATCCCAAATTGCAGTATTTCTAATTCAGCTCCTCATTAAATTAGAATCTGTCTGGTATCTACACTATTAATTTTCATAACTATTATGCTCTTTAGCCATAAACTATTATATATTATTTGACCCCTAGTTTATTGGCTAATTATATAATGACCATAACACACTTTATTAATTAATTACATGTGTGACCCATAAATCTTACAGCCTACTCAATTGAATTAACATGATGTGGCATGTAGTGCCAAAAAAAAGCTAGCACAAACAGAAAAAATGTGGTATGGAGTTCATCTAACATTGGTAGACATGCTATGGCTACACACAAGTTTGTCGTTTAATTTAATTATAACAAAAATATTCTCTATTGCCAGTGAAATCACCCGCTGAAGTAGATTGCTCTAATAATTTAGACTAAATTCTTATGTTGGTCTTGATTATGACAATAGGACTCTCCTTTCTTAAGAAAATTAAATGAACGAATGCACTTAATAATGCAAATGCAAAATACTATATAAAATCTGGGAATGATTATCATATTATTTTCAGAAATTTGTTAATTGTATGCAAATTCTCGTTTAAGGTAATCAGATGTATACTTGGAGGTAGTTACCAGCCGATTAAGAAAAGCATATTTTCTTATCAGTGCATTATGTTCGTGTAACATAAAAGAAGTTCCACCCCTATATACACAATATTAATATGTTTGATTGCTTGGTTAAATGCAGGATAGTCATGCTAGAAATAGTAGTTTTCACGGTCAACTTTAATTGATTCTGTCTACATTTGTATTTTACAATTTTTTTTTTCATGAGATTGCATAGTGCATAATTTTTTTTTCTTTATGAAATTATTTTATTGTAAAGTTCTTTTTGTGTTATTATCAAATATTTGTATATATATGTTTAATAAATTAGTGATCAAACTAATATTATATCAGAGTCTTTTAAATATTGACGTTATGTGATATTTTTTACTCATCAGATATTATGTGTTTGTTATTTTAATTTTTGTTTTCATTATTTGAAAATATTATAACATAAACTTTTTGAAATAAAATTAAAAACTATTTTTTTAAGACATAAATTAAAATAATTATCTAAATAAAAAAATGAAATCTTAAGTTTTAAATAAAATTAAAATTATTTTTCAAACATCCATGATTCATTATTCAAAAATCTATTATATAAGCTAACAAGATAAGAAAAATATTTTTTTACTAATAAAATATAAAATTAACGAGTTCACAAATTGAAAAACTAATAAAAATATGAAGCTAAAATCATAAAGTCAAATAGAAAACATTAAATGAATTTTTTTTCTCTAACCTATCAACCAAATATATGAGAAAAATGAAAAATAAATTGTGAGTTATAATTAATAAAAGGCATAGTATCAACGTAGGTTGGTAGCATAGTGGTGAATTCGAGTTCAAATTTTTGCTAAGTGATGCTCATTTTTAGTGTCTCACACGACTCGAATATGGTTATTTTGAATGGAGGAAATCTATGAAAAACTTAAAAAAATTTATTAAAAAAGACTTACTTGCACTTTGGTCCCTTGTTAAATCAAACTCATGAAAATAGTTTTCCTATATTAAAATCGATTTTTTTAGTCCATTAATTATCACATTTGTTGCAATTTTTGATTAAACATTAAATAATAAAAATATTTATATGTTTTAATTAAATAAAAAAATGAATAATTTCAAAAGTTGAAACTAAATTTTTGTGTGGATTTTATTATAATTTTATGGGTAGTAATCATTCAACATTAGCGTATCATATGCTAAATCGTTTAAAATATATTGCATCACTAATTTTTAGTTAAAAAATATGAGGCAAAGATCATAGTTGTTGGATTTCAAAATAGGGAAACCAATGTTCATGAATTGGTGAATTAGGGGATCAAAACTACAATGAAACCATGAATTTACATAGTAACACTAATGAATATATATTATATTAAAAGTGGTATTATTTTATTTAAAATTAAAATTATATTCTTGATTACCATAATTTTTTACATCATCATGTACATATCACTTAAATAATTATCACATCACAAAATTGTAACTCAAATTAAGAAAGGGGACTAAACGTAAAAATATTTGAAAATAGGAGATCCAAAATTGTCAAATATTATAGACATGGATCAAAATTGCAGATTTAGTAGAATAGGAAAACCAAATTGCATTTTAGTCTAAAAGTAAATAATCATTTTGATATCTCTCAAATGGTTTTAATGATAACAAAATTATTTAAAAAATTAAGATTGTGGTTAATAATCAATCTGTGCTTTTGAGTGAATGCATATAAGAAAACAAGTTATTAATCATTAAGGCAAAAAAGAAAAAAAAATGTGATTCAAATATGGAGGATTGAAATACAAGAGGATGACCTCCTAAGAGGATGAAGCTTCAAAGTTGCAAAATACTCATCCTCGCTGAAACAAATGTTTTTTAGTCATTAAGAGAAAACAAAACAATATTAAATAATGAATAAATAAAGCATTTGAAATAAAGAAGTCAGAAGGCAGAATGAATAGGTACGAGGATATATTGTACTATGTTAGAGGATGGACTGAACCAGACCAAGGACAACTGGATGGCAATCCCGTAAATATGAGGAAAGACCTTGGACTTTTTTATTGAAGACCCCAACGATCACAAAATATTTGTCACTTGGAAAGAGCATCTCAAAGTCTATATAAAAGGCAACATGCTCTTCATTATTGGTACACAACAACATTGCATAAGAAGAGCAAGTATCTTAATGCTATCAAGTGCAATTTTCATCATCTTTTTATACTTTCTATAATCCTACATTAGATCTTTGAAATATCTTTTTAGAAAGGGTTTAAGTAAAGATAAACATCACATTCATATAACTTTGTAATTTCCATCTGAGTTAAACTTGGAAATGGTTGGTAGTAAGAAACAAGGTTGTAAGCTTGGTGAGGCTAATGAATACACAATGTGTAATCAACCTCTATGAGTGGTTAATCAGTTTGATCATTAGTAAAATCTCACAAGTGTGTGAGGACTGGACTAAGCCTTCATTGGGTGAACCAGTATAAAAGTTGTGTGTCATTCTCTATATTTTCTCTTTCTTTTACTCAGCTAAAATTTAAAGGTTTAAATTTCCATCCTCGGATTTGCATCATCTTAGAGAGGATAGTAATTCAAAACACGTGAGATAATTTTTAAACATCTATATCTCTATTCAACCACCCTTCTAGTGATGTTTTAGCTACAACAATTGGCATCAGAGCAAGGTTCTCTAGAAAATTACATCTAACAGTGTAAGAGAAGAAGATCAAAAGAAAAAATGTCAAAAGCTAAGTATATTCCTTAAGGAGGATCATCTAACAGACCTCCCTATTTTGATGGCACAAATTACTACCACTTGAAATGTAAGATGAGACTATTTCTCATATCACAAGATAACAACATTTGGTATGTGGTTGAAAACGAGGATCACATCATCAGAACCAACAACACAAATGCAACTCTGACGAGGAACCTCAAGCACAGTGGACGACTGACGAAAATGCTAAGGTACTAGTAAACTCTAAAGCTTATTTATTTATAACGTGTGCTTTGAGCAGGGAAGAATATGATAGAGTTGAAGAATACAAAAATGCTAAGAAACAATGGGACACTTTGAAGATCCATCCTGAAGGATCACGTCACGTAAAAGAAGTGAGGATTGACCTGGGAGTAAGACATTTCAAACTATTCGAAATGAAGGAGGAAGAAACAACTGATAAAATGTTCTCAAGGTTAACAATCGTACTAAACAACTTGAGATTTCTTGGAAAGATATTCTCTGTTCAAGAAAGGATAATAAAAATTGGAAGGAGTTTACCAAAAGAATGGAGACCATTGGTGACTGCCATCATAGAAGCAAGAGATGTGTCTAACATGAAATTAAAAGATCTGGTTGGAACTCAAAGAGCTCACGAACCATTGTTGTTGGCAGACAAACCAAGCAAAAAGGGAAAAATGATTGCTCTAAAATCCATCCAAATAGAAAACTCATCCTCCAAGAAGAATGAAGATGGCATTAAAAAGGAAAGCTCAGAGTATCCTCTATCTGAGGAAGAGGATGAACTAGGTCTGATTTCCAGATGAATTTAGAGGATGATAAATCGTAGAGGACATGATAGAAGATCTCCTCAAAAAGAAAAAACTGACAAATGTTAGATAACTTGTTTTGGATGCAACAAAATGGGACACTAAAAAACTGAGTGTCCTATAAGCAAAAGGAACTCAAGAAGATTCCCTACAAAAATAAATCTATGATTATTTCTTGGGATGATAGTGACGAGTCATCCTTTTAGCAAGAGAGGGAAGAAGAGGCTAACCTCTGCCTCATGGCAAAATCAAATACTAAAAAGGTAATCATCTCAAAACTATGTCCTACTTGTGAAAAGATAGAAATTGTATTTGAAAATCTTTTAAATGACTCAAACACTTTATCTCATAAATGTGATTTTCTCAAAAATCAACTTTATAAAATAAAGAAACTCAATGAGGAGCTTCAAGCTAAGAATTAGAAGTATGAAAAAATCATTCTAGATTTGCAGTTATCTCATAAGAAATTATTTGAGCAACAAACACTTTTAAACAAAAAGAATGTCAAAATTCATCCTCCAGAAGATGACACAGAAAAAGAAATCTTGAAAATAGAGATCTCAATTTGAAATCTTTGACAAAGCTGATATTTGTTTTAAAAGTTCTCAAAAACAAAAATTATATAAAAAAAATTTCCTACCTAAAAAACAAGAGGATAGGCCAAATGCACTTTTTGCAAAAATCTTGGACATACATTCAAAAACTGTGATGCTAAGAATAAAGTTGACAACATAAAGAAAAGATGTTCATTCTGTGGTAAACATGGGCACCATGATTCTATTTTTTATCATAAAAGAAAAATCCTCACAAGAGGAAAAAATGAACAACAAGGACCCAATTCTATATGGGTACCTAGGTTACTTTTTAACTCTAAAACTGGTTCATCCTCTGATCAACAAAAGTAAGCCTTGGTGCTTGGACATTGACTGCTCAAGGCATATGACTGGGGATAAGCACTACTTTATTTCTTTGGAGATAAAGGATGGAGGATCAGTCACATTTGGTAACAATGATAAAGCTCAAATAAAAGGTAAATGTATTATTGGTAAAAATAATTATGCAAAAACTGAAAATGTTCAGTATTTGGATGGTTTAAAACATAACTTGTTAAGTATTAGTCAATTATGTGGTAGCGGATTTGAACTTAATTTTAAGCCTACTCTATGCGAGGTTAAACACTCATCCTCGAGTAGAATTTATATGAACTATATCTGGATGATTTACCTACTGAATCATGTTTTGTATCCATTGAAAAGGATAAATGGATATGGCACAAACGAGCTGATCATACAAGCTTAAATACTACTTCTAAATTATCAAAATTAGAATTAGTTAAAGGTCGTCTAAAAATTAATATTGAGAAAGACAAAGTATGTGAAGCTTGTGTTAAAGGAAAACAAGTTAAAAGTAGCTTTCATTATAAAAATATTGTTTCAACAAATCATCCTCTTGAACTTCTTCACATTGACCTCTTAGGTCCTATCAAAACTCCAAGTCATAGTGGAAAAAGATATGGACTTGTAATTGTTGATGATTTCACACTTTTTACATGGGTTTTATTTTTAAAACATAAAGATGAAGCTTTTGAGGCATTATGCCATTTTTGCAAAAAGATTCAAAATGAAAAAGGACAAAAAATTGTCTCGGTGAGAAGTGACCGTGGAGTTGTTTTCGAAAATGATTCCTTTAAAAATCATTTTGAGGAAAATGGAATTTCTCACAAATTTTCTTTCCCAATAACTCCCCAACAAAATGGAGTTGTTGAAAGGAAAAATAGAACTTTACAAGAAATTGCTAGAACTATTTTAAATGAAGCCAACATTGAAAAATACTTTTGGGCCGAAGCTATCAACACAACATGCTATGTTTCAAATCGTGCATCTATTAGAAAAAATTTAAACAAAACTCCATATGAACTATGGAAAGGTCGAAAACCAAATATTTCCTATATTCATATATTGAATATTATTGCTACATTCTAAATAATAAAGAAAATTTGGGAAAGTTTGACCCAAAATCTGATAATGGTATTTTTCTGGGATACTCGTCATCGTAGAAAGACTTGAAGCAATAAGAATCCTCCTAGCTTATGCTACTCATAAAGGTATCAAACTATTCCAAACGGATGTCAAAAGTGTCTTTTTGAATGGTTTCTTAAATGAGGAGGTATATGTTTACCAACCTCCTAGTTCTGTGGATGAAAAGAAGCCTAATCATGTGTTCAAACTCTCAAAAGCTCTTTATGGATTAAAGCAAGCTCATTAAGCTTGGTACAAGTGGTTGAGTTCTTTTCTTAAAGAAAATGGATTTGTTAGAGGACATATCAATACCACACTCTTCAAGAAAACTCTTAAAGAGGATCTGTTAATTGTACAAATATATGTGAATGACATAATATTTGGGTCCACTAATGAAAAAATGTGTAAAGAATTCTCCAACCTCATGCAAAGTGAGTTTAAGATGAGTATGATGGGAGAGATGACATTCTTTCTTGGTCTACAAATCAAACAACTAGAAACTGACATATTTATCTCTCAAGAAAAATAAACCAAGGATCTACTTAAAAAATATAACATGAGTTCGGCCAAGAGTATGAGAACTCCTATGCACCCATCCTCCATGGTACACAAGGATGATGAAGGAACTCCAATATCTGTAAAGGAGTACAGAGAGATGATTGGATCCTTGAAGTACTTAACAACTAGTAGACCTGACATAGTCTTTGCAGTTGGTCTTTGTGCAAGGTTTCAATTCTCTCCTAAAGAATCTCATCTTACTATAGTAAAAAGGATTTTTAGATACCTTGTTGGCACAACCAACCTTGGAATCTGGTATAAAAGATGCTCAAATCTTGACCTTATAGCCTATTGTAATGTTGAGTATGCTGGAGACAAAGTTGAAAGGAAGAGCACAAATGGAGCTTGTCAATTTTTTGGTAAATCTCTCATAAGTTGGTCATGCGAAAAACAATGTACCATTGCTTTATCAAATGTAGAAGCTGAATACGTATTAGCTACACGATGCTGCTCACAATTGCTATTGATAAAGAACCAACTAGAGGATTACTCTCTAAGGTATGCAAAAATTCCCATCCTCTGTGATAATACAAGTGCTATTAATCTTTCAAAAAATCCCATACAACATTCAAGATCTAAGCATATTGAAATTAAACATTATTTTATAAGAGATCATGTTCAAAAAGGGGATATAAAATTAATGTTCATTGATACTGAAAATCAATTGGTGATATTTTTACCAAACCTCTCCAAGAGGATCGGTTCAAAAATATCTTGGAGGAACTCTCCATCATTAATTTATCCAAAGTTATTTGATTATTTTTTCCTGAATATCATTGTTTTATTTTTTTTTTTAGTTTATGCTTATTGGTCAATTTATTCTTGATGCAAGATCAAATCTAATCTTTTAAATATGCCTAAGAATAAGAGGATAGTTAAACCATCAAAAAATATGTTGTCTTTTTTGGTGAAACATCCTCTTGTCACGTTATATAAGGCATGTGCATGATTCACGTCTCCCATTGGTCTGTCTGGTGGCGTGACTTCCATGTCCTCCATCATGCATTTAATGTGCATACGGTTACCAATGTCAGTTTCTGCATTTCCTCTAGCCTATCGTAGCTACCATCGTTACTCTGTTTTCAATGGCTTCCTCTTCCTCCTCCTGTAACGATTTTTTTTAAACTCTAACCTCCAACTACTTAAATCTCATTTATCCTTCATGTATCAATTACAACTTTCAAAAATCAACCTCCTTCTCAATCAAATCTTTATTCTTTAATTCACAAATGGCTCGTACAAAACACACTGCCAAGTGTAAAATTTCCTTTTAGGATCCAGAAAATAGTTATAACAATTTTTCAAACACTGAGTTTGTTGATCAAGAAGAAGATCACATTGTAGCCTATCCTCCTCTTGAACCTTCAAACCTAACTCATCCTCGTTTGCAATCTGAAAAAATTACTTCTCCACATTCTACTCCGAAATCAAAGAACCCATCCTCATCGAACTCCACTTCCTTCGCACCTATAAGAAGATCCTCCATAATTATGTCTGGGGTTGTTTCATCAAGAAAAAAGCTTCCTCGAGACAACACTACCGATGTTGTTATCTCTGATAATTATGAGGAAACTATTTCTGCTACGTCCATCCCTCAATCATCATCTAAAAAATCTACTTCCAAAATATCCACTCCTAAATAATCTATTAGAAAAATCATGAATATATAAACATTGAGTTCACACTTGAAAAAGGACTATGGCTATGGTCCAATAAAGAAAGTTATTTGGATGGCTAATAAAAAGAGCAAGGAGCCTTAGAATCACTTGCATTATATATGTAATTAATAAATTAGCATTGTTCCCGCGGATTTTCCTGCAAAAACATTTCCATAGGTAAGACATGAGGATTTTGCAGCAATACACGTTTATTTTATGAATATTTATGTGGTGTCAGATTTTGTAGGTAAAACGACTTATCAATTTTTCTATTGTTGTGGATTTACAGGTGATTATATGTACGCAACCAAATTCACCTTTGTCTTGAGGAATTATTTGCGGTAAAGTTCCATAGGAAACATCCACAACAAATTAAGCACCAAAGTGGAATTTCATGCTAATTTTTATGCTAATTTTTATGTTTATATTTTTGTATAAATAAAGTAGAATTTTTTTTAAACAAATTAAAAAAGTAAAACAAGTTTTCGGGTTATGGATGATAATATAATCCGCACCCGTGGTACCCACTAGAACCTGTCTTGTTTTGGAGGGGAAAATCTGCTTTGATTTGGTGCGAGTGTGGGTTTTCCGGAACTCCTTCATTTGTGCTAGTTGATTGTGGTGCCACTCATTCCTGTGTCTTTTGATTGTGTTAGACGTTTAGGACTACCTATGTATGATCATTTGCAGTATGATTTGATTGTGAATATCTAACTAGTAATTTTGTTGACATCTCTAGTGTTTGTCTCAACATTTCTATCCGTGTGTGGAAAGACTTTCGAGTGGACATAGTGTGTTTACCTTTGTGTCTAGTTGATGTGATTCTTGGTATGGATTGGTTATCTACCAACCATGTATGCATAGATTTTTTTAGTAAAACCATTGAATTCATGGAGCTAGAAGAGAGGGAAAAGCCTAGCAATATATTCGCCAACCAAGTGAAGGCATTACTGAAAGAAGATGTCCAATTATACATGATCCTAGCCTCATTGGAATTTGAAGAAAAAATGGTAATACAAGATGTTCCTATTGTGTGTGAATTCCTGGAAGTATTCCCTGAAGATGTCAATAGTTTAGCACCAAACCATGAGATTGAGTTTAGCATTGACCTTGTACTAGGTATTGGGCCCATATCCATGACAGCGTATAGGACATCTCCTTTATAAATGTTTGAGCTTAAGAAGCAATTGTCTAAGCTTTTAGATAAACAATTTATAAGACCTAGTGTGTCACCATGGGGTGCACCTGTGTTGTTGGTTAAGAAGAAGGATACCTCTATGAGGTTGTGTGGATTACCGCAAGCTTAATAAAGTGACAATCAAGAATAAGTACCTGCTACCTAGGATAGATGACTTTATGGACCAATTGAGAGGATCATGCGTGTTTAGTAAGATCGAATTGTGATAAGGTTTCCATCATATTTGAGTGAAGTTTTATTATGTCCTTAAAATGGTCTTAAGGACCCATTATGGCCATTATGAGTATTTGGTTATGCCTTTTGGTGTGACTAATATACCAGTAGTGTTTATGGATTACATGAACTGGATCTTTCATCCTTACCTAGACTCATTTGTTGTTGTGTTTATCGATTATATCTCAATGTACTCTAAGATTAAAGAAGAGTATAGTGAACATTTAAAAATAGTCTTACAAACCCTTAAGAAGAAACAATTATATATCAAGTTGTGTAAGAATAGTCTTACAAATTCCGCATGGGACTATTTAGGAAATGATAATTAGTTCTTTAGTTATTACCGAAAAAGTGTGCAATTTGACATACATTTAGACACTTCGGGAGTAAAAAAATTAAATTTATTTTAGTAATGAGAACATCAATTATTGCATTGTCATAAGTAAGCAAGAATATCAATTGTTGTTGACACAGACTACATTTTCAACATCCTATGATAATTACTACACATGTATATTTTATCACTTTTAACGGTATTGTGCAATTTTTTTTTTTTTTTGCCATTCAAAAAAATTTGCCCCAATTAATTTTACCAAACATTTTTATATTTATTTAAAAAGTTAATTTGAGTAAAACAATTTTGTTAATTTATTCTTTTAATATTAAACTATTTTTGACTCAGTTTTCCTTTGATAATTAACCCTTTTACAATACAAAACTAATCAAAATAGTAATATTTTCATTTATCAATATATTAATCTAATTTTGTCTCACTTTTAAATTAATTATTTTTCCTTATTTTTTCATTGATTGATGACGATGAACTATGATAGCATAAATCAACATAACAATATTTAAATCTTCAATGGTACTCCATATCATTTAAATTCACAAATAAATTTATTTCAACCTTAAACCTGCACATAGAATATATTTTAAATTAGAACCCAAATTATTAAGAATAGATGAAATGTAATTTAAATAAAATAAAAAACCAGAACACTTAAACAAATCATAATCAATATCCAAACCTTAAACTTGAAATAAAATTGTGAGGAACATTGTACATTTTTTTAGGAATAAACAAAAAAAACCAGAACACCCTAAACAAACCATAATCAGTATCCAAGCCTTAATCATATAGAGAGAAAACCTTTAAGTGTTCTTTGAAGAAAATGCATAATAACAAAACCCAGAAACCCTAAGTCTTAAACAAAATAGAAAAAGTGCAAAAATCCTAAGTCTCAACTCCAAAATCAAAACCTAAAAAAGCCTAGTCAAAAGACATCATAAACAAAAAAAAAATAAAAACATCAATTCTTCAATTTCGATTGATACTTCAACTCTTCAAAACCTAATAGTAAATGTATGGTGATACTTCAACTCTTCAATACACCAAGTTTGTTCGATTATTAACCTAAACAATAAAAATAAATACATATTAGCCAAATATGTTGAACGAAAATGAAAACCCTAAATTTGAAAGACAAAATCCAAAGCTACAAAATAACTAAAAGAATGAAGGATGTTAGACTTACAATGGAACAACAACAAACATAAATTGGAACGAGAATGAGGGTTTCAAAGAGAGAATTGAAGAAAACAAAGGAGTTAGGGTTTAAAGGTGGAAACGACGAAGAGGAACAAGTGAGTTCTGTGTGGAGGCAAAATGAAAATTTAGGGTTTTATTATTAATGTTAGTATTTATACTTTGGATGGTGGTAGGATTGGGCATGTTGCTTTCTAGTGGCCCAAACGCCCCCACATACAATATGGTCGGGTTCAATTCATTACGGTCCAATTTTTACAACTTGAACCCGTTTGTGTATAACCAGCTCAATCAGCCTTTCTCCACCCGGTTATCTGTTATATCCGACTTTATCCGCCTGCATACGCGTTTTGGGCCTTGGACCGATCGATTTCGATTGGGCCAATAGTTCTTGTCGAACCCCTAAATGCACATATAAATTAGGCAAATAATATGAATCATATTAAATATTTTTAATACAACTAACATGTTTTCCATAGTTACTACGGAGTCAACTCTAACCTATTGTTTTGATGTTCATGAATGTCAAGAAAGAAGCCAGGATAAAAAAAATTAAAAGGTGTCAAAATAAATCATCTTTTTTTACAATAATTTTTAGATAATGTAATTTTAAAAAATATTAAAATGAGAATCTATTTTGAGAAACTTTTCAAAAACATCATTTATTAGTGATATATTTTTTATTTAAAAAAAATTGATTTTTATCATGTTAAATCTCTAATAATAAATATCTAAGTAATTTAATGTTAAAATTGTCTTTTTTATCTATATTAAATGAATCCGAAATAACTTATACTATTTTTGAATAAGTTCTTAGGAGAATATTTTTTTTATAAACATAAAGTTAAAAATTCACTTATTTAAAAATATATAACTAACCTGCCCAAAAAAAATACAGTAACATATACATCAAGAAGGATAAGTCAATCGTTTTAAAAATCCAAAGCCTATATAAATTTGGAGTGAATACAAAAAAATAGACTGACATTATTATAAAAATTGCACGCTGAGTTTAACAGTAGAAAAAAATGAGTCATGATAATAAAGCTGGTATTACAACTTGATCATTTATATGGACACTTTCCTGCTTGTTTGTTCTTTTGTTTCTCTTTAGTGTTCTAACTGGTGATGTGTAATTATTTTTAAAAACTAAAATTTGATTCTTTTTTAAAGAATAATTTATTATCCTATACAACAAAATACGATACAACCAACTACAGTTATATATATATATATATATATATATATATATATAAATTACAATTTTAGAATAAAAAATATTGTATAGTTATTTGGCAAAGAGAAAAAGTATTATACAATCAACTACTTGATTTAATTTAATGCGACGATATCAACAAGTTGCCATGAAATGAAAAAAAATGTTTAATATTATTGCACAACTCATTTAAATAGCAGTTAAAGTAATGTGTAATATTCTTAACAAATATAAAATGACTGTTAAATTAAGTTAGAGTTGATTTTATCTCCGAAATTGTGAAAAAATAAGTCACTTTGTCCACTTTCGTATTATCCTAATGTATTATAAAAAAGACATAGTAATTTGTATGGAATTGTGTTCAAAAGAATACGAATAAAAATGTATAGAAATTAATTTGAACTCCAAAATATGTTGGAATTGAAAATATACCACTTGAACGTAGTTGAAGAAAATGCATAAGACGCAACATTTACTCGCTTTCTCTTTGAATATTCTGCAAGTGATATTCTTTATTTTTTTTCTATAATTATTTTTCGGTGATCCATTTTAACTCATTTTCTCTTTGCTTTTTGTTTCGTTGAAATAGAAAATAATAATTAACAGTGAAAAGTATTATTCACGTAAGTAAATAAGAAATACGATTATACCATATTTGAGGAGAGAATATTACACTTATGCTCATAGATCTCTTTCTCTAGTTGTCTCCTCTCCTTTTATAGTTGAATATTCTTTGAGAAATGAGCCTCCATATCCATGCTCGTTTACTCTAGCACAAGTCGTTGTAGTGCTTTAGTGGTTTTTAGGGCTGACAGTTATTTAAAAAGTGATTTTAGCTACAACCCTCTAGTTGATGTTTTGATGATAACAAAAACCAACAATTAAACAACAATTATTCCCTAATTGTATTTTTTAAGTCTACATATTAACTTAGAAGACAAATATTTAGCATAAATTATGAGTAACTTAGAAATAATAATCTAAGTGTTTAGAATACAACAAGTATTATCACATAATAAACAAGTATATATGTTTACTAATAGAGCAAGTCATAATATAGAAATAAGAATTGTTGCAATATGAATCTGGAAATCTACAGTTCGAGTCAAAGCGTAAAGAAAAAATAAATACAAGTCAATGATTGTCCATCTTAAGATAAATGAAAAAAGCGCTACAATTATTATTTGCCTATGACAAAAAAACTCATCTTGTCTATTGTAACGCCACAAATATTTGATTCAAAACATTACTTTAAAATACTTATTGCTTAGAAAAATGACAACTATTCATTTAAATAAGAATGCCTAAACTACTATTCATTTAAATAATTAGTAAATCCTGAACCCCCAACATAATATACATAATAATTTATAGGCTTAATTGCAGTTTTGATCCCCCTATTTTAGATGAATCGCGAAAGTAGTCCCCCCATTTTGTTTCTCCCCGATTTTGGTCCCTCAAACAGAATTTTGGTCCAAAATTTGATAAAATTTTATTTTTTAAAGTCACATTACACCATTTATGATCATATATTTCAGGTACAGTTGTTCCAAATGAGATCTTGAGGCATGATGTGACTTAAATAAATGCAAAAAAAATGAAATTTCATGAAGTTTTTGACCAAAATTCTACTTGGGGGACCAAAACTGGTGAGAAACAAAATAGGGGGACTACTTTCGCGATTCAGCCAAAATAGAGGGACCAAAATTGCAATTAAGCCTAATTTATATCATATTTTTACTAAAATTAACAGCGGTTAAAAAAAACTTCAAAAGAAAGGAAACTTTTATGAGTTATTAGAATATCACTTTACTCAAAATATAAATTCAATACTTTAGTATTTTTCCTCCTATAGAACAGTGCAATCTTCACAAACTTGATGTAACTATAGTTTCTTAATTCAATTCCAAACACTTAGTAGTATTTGTATGGTTTTCATACAAAAAGTTATTTCTAATTAAATAAGTAAAATACAATTTATAACTCTCATTTCCAATATAACCTAATAGAGCGGGGCCTCTCCCAAACATGAACATCAAGACACTTTAAACTTTAATAACTATGATTTCGCAAACGCACGACCATGTCAGTCAAACATAAACAATGAAAGAGATGAGTTTTAAAATCATGTTGATAGTGTAATATTATTAAGAAGAACACGCAAATAAATAACACAGAGTCATATAAACCACATCACAATATATCAAAACATTCAAGGATATAATTGTATTATAGAGTTAAAATCACTTAAGAAAAACAATATCTCTTCATAACATCAAATCATCTACGGGAAAGTATTATCACAATAGATACACATTAACCATAAAAAAATAGTCACAAGATGGTGTAATGCTATGCATGCTCCTGATAACTATATGATTCAAATATAATACTTGTCACTAAGGCACCTTTTATACATAATTTCTCTATCTTTTTTATCTATGTCATGAGTAACTAAACCTTATTTGTTAGGGATGAGTGTAACAAGATGAAACCCTTATTTTTCAGATTTGATTTTTAGTTATATGAATGAATTTATTGAATTAATTTTCTCATCTTTGTGCTTAATGCTTTTTATTACTTGATCAACATTAAAATGTTCTACGATTCGTATTATGAAACGGAAGTGGAATTTACGAATGCTTGAGATGAGAAATTCATTAGACCAATTAGTAAATCCTGAATCCCAACATAATATACATAATAATTTTTATCATATTTTTACTAAAATTAATAGCGGATAAATAAAAACTTCAAAAGAAAAGAAACTTTTATGAGTTATTAGAATATCACTTTACTCAAAATATAAATTCAATACTTTAGTCGTTTTCCTCCTATAGAACAGTGCAATCTTAACAAACTTGATGTAACTATAGTTTCTTAATTTAATTCCAAACACTTTGTAGTACTTGTATGGTTTTCATACAAAAAGTTATTTCTAATTAAATAAGTAAAATACAATTTATAACTCTCATTTCCAATACAAACTAATAGAACGGGGCCTCTCCCAAACTTGAACAGCAAGACACATTAAACTTTAATAACTATGATTTCGCAATCGCATGGCCAAGTCAGTTAAACACAAACAATGAAAGAGATGAGTTTTAAAATCATGTTGATATTATAATATAATTAAGAAGAACACGCAATTAATTAACACAGAGTCATATAAACCACATCACAATATATCAAAACATTCAAGGATATAATTGTATTATAGAGTTAAAATCACTTAAGAAAAACAATATCTCTTCATAACATCAAATCATCTACGGGAAAGTATTATCACAATAGATACACATTAACCATAAAAAAATAGTCACAAGATGGTGTAATGCTATGCATGCTCCTGATAACTAATGATTCAAATATAATACTTGTCACTAAGGCCCCTTTTACACTGAATTTCTCTATCTTTTTTATCACTGTCATGAGTAACTAAACCTTATTTTTTAGGAATGAGTGTAACAAGATGAAACCCTTATTTTTCTGATTTGATTTCTAGTTATATGAATGAATTTATTGAATTAATTTTCTCATCTATGTGTTTAATGCTTTTTATTGCTTGATCCACATTAAAATGTTCTATGATTTGTATTTTGAAATGGAAGTGGACTTTATGAATGCTTGAGATGAGAAATTCATGAAACCAACTAAATTAGTTGCAAAGCAATAGTTTACAAGAGAATTTCTATACGGTAATGCTTAATTCTAATCTTAAATCTACTAAGGAATTAGGGGTTACTTTGAAATTAAAGGTTATGTCACTAAGACATTAGGGCAAGAATAATAAAGAGAATTCGGTAATAAAATGCAATCCTTGAGTTTGACACTCGGTACTACCGTTTTATTTTTACTTGCAACGTTTCAGTACACTTGCTGAAACGCTATCAAGTGTTTGGCGCCGTTGTCGGGGATTGCCATATCACTATTCAATTTAATTTATTTACTTAATTGAATTTTTTTGCTCTGCAATAAAATTTTTGTTTGTATTTTAATTATTTATTTTTATTTATTTTCAAACTCTTCATTACTCTCAATTTGTCTAACCTTGTATGCGAGGCCAATCCTCAGCTGAACTTATCATTGATCCAGAAATCAAAAAAACAGCAAAAGCACATCGAAAGGCGACTCGAGAAAGGAGACAAAGGGAAAGACATTTAGTAGTTGAAGAAGAGGTTTTGGGTGATTTCGTTAAATTTACTGAGATGGCCGATCCACTGCCACCAGAACGTACTCTCGGCAAGTATAGGAGTCGAAATAGAAATCATGCTCGATTGCCCATCCATAACCAACGAGTTACAATCAACAAGTTTGAAATAAGTCCCGCTCTATACCGAGAGTTGAAGGAAATTCATTTTTCCGATAGTCATAACGAAGACGCCAATAGACATCTCACAAATTTCTTTGAATTTTGTGAAACAGTGAAGGTGCATGGTTTGTTTGAGGAAGGCAAGAAAATGAAACAATTTCCATTTGCATTGATAGATGATGCTAAGGAGTGGCTTAATTCATTTCTTGCCGATAACATCACCTTATGGGATGACCTTGAAGATAAGTTATTGGAACAATATTTTCCTCCAGCTATGTTCGTTAGAAAAAGGCAAAAGATTTCCAGTTACAAACAGAAAGAGGGAGAATCTCTTCGTGACACTTACAGGAGAATCTCTATGCACGTATGTTCAACGATCAAACCAAATCAGTCAACACACAAATATTTTCTACCCAAGAACTACGTGAGTTTTGATTTCCCTATTGCACCTTGGGATATGTAGGAGCAAGATCTTCCCTTGTCAAACCAAATTAATAAAAAAATATTTTTCTTTCTTTTATTAATGTAAATAATTTATTTTTTCTTTTTTAATTATTCTTTTTGGGGGTAAAAATAAATAAATAAATAGTTTGTATACAATTAATTATGAGGTAACCGTTTTAACGGACGTTATAGGGTGGTAATACCTCCCTACTAGTAATTGACTCCCGAATCCTAATTTCTGGTTCAAAAATTATTATTTTATGTTTTATCCAATTTGTCCTTTAAAAAAAAATAAAATTGGTGGCGACTCCTTTTTCGCGGACAAACCAGACGCGACAGGTCCTAAACTGGGGAAAATGTCATTTATGGTAAGAGTGGGAATTGTATTAGAAAAGCTTTTTATGCCATGCTGGATTTTATAGAAGATTTATAAAATATTTTTCTAAAATTGCAAAACCACTTACAAACCTACTTGTGAAATACACAACTTTCAAATTCAATGAGGATTGTTTGCATGCTTTTAACAAATTGAAAAATAAGTTGATAACTGCTCCAATTATGAATGCACCTGATTTGTCACTACCTTTTGAAATCATGGGTGATGCAAGTGATTGTGCTATAGGGGCAGTCATGGGACAAAGAAAAGACAAGATGTTGCATGTAATCTACTACGCTGGTCATGTTTTAAATCAGGCACAACACAATTATGCCACAATTGAAAAAGAATTATTAGCTGTAGTTTATGCTTTTGATAAGTTTCAATCTTATTTACTAGGATCGAAAGTTATTGTTTACATTGATCATGTTGCCTTGAGGTATTTGTTTACTAAGCAGGAATCAAAACCAAGGTTACTCAGATGAATTTTATTACTACAAGAATTTGACATTGAGATCCGAGAGAAGAAAGGATCAGATAACATTGTGGCTGACCACCTATCTCGATTGGAGAAGGTTGAGGAAAATGAGGACATTAGACCCATTCGAGACCAATTTGTTGATGAGCACATCTTCGCCATTACCAAGACACCTTGGTTCGCCGACTTTGCTAATTTTAAGGTAGGGGAGACAATTCCATCTGATTTCACATACCAACAATGAAAGAAGTTTATCCATGATGAGATGCTGCAAAATCCTGTATTAGAAGTAGAAGTGTTCGATGTGTGGGGTATTGACTTCATGGGTCCATTCCCATCATCAGATAAAAAAGTTTATATTTTGGTGGTGATGGATTATGTCTCAAAATGGGTTGAAGCAGTAGCTATTCCAACCAATGATTCAAAGCAGGTCATCAAAGTTCTCAAGAAGAACATATTCGCCCGTTTTGGCGTGGCTCGAGCTTTGATTAGTGACGAGGGCACTCACTTTCTAAACCGAAAAATGGATTACCTTCTAAGGAAATATAATGTGCCTCTTAGGGTGGAAACCCCATATCACCCACGAACTAGTGGGCAAGTTGAAGTATCCAACAAGCAGCTTAAACAAATCCTGGAAAGCTTGTCATTTGCCTCTCGAACTGGAGCATCGATCATTTTGGATGATGAAGTACTTGAACTTTGACTTGGGCAAGGTAGGCGAGTCAAGAATTCTTCAGCTTCACGAGTTAGAGGAATTCCAGAATTTTGCTTATGAGAACACCAAGGTATATAAAGAAAAAACCAAGAAATGGCATGACAAAAAAAAATCAAATTCAAGGAATCCCAAGAAGGATAACTAGTTCTTCTATTCAACTCAAGATTGAAGTTGTTTCCCAGAAAACTAAAGTCAAGATGGTCAGGCCCTTTCAAGATAATCAAGGTATTTCCATACGGTGTTGTAGAGTTGAAAGATATAGAGTCCAATCGGAGCTTAAAGGTGAATGGACAAAGGCTCAAATCTTATTTCGGGGTGGAGTCAAAACTTTCGATGGAGTCCATCCATCTGATCACCACATGAAGAGTGGAATATCAAGCTCAATACACAAAATGAGCGCTTGTTGGGAGGCAACCCAAATTCATATCCTTTTTATTTCAGTTTCATTTCACTCCATTTAGTTTCAATTTTAGTTTTTAATTGCTAGTTTTATTCATTCTTGATGTTATGTATAAGCAAGGAATCATAAAGATGTGTTGGGGATTGATTTCACAGTTGAGATTGGCCTCACGTGCGGATTGGGCGCTCGAACTGCATTTCTCTACTTTTGGTTCTGTAACCGCGCGCCTGAAGCGCGAATCTTGTGCTTGAAGCATGGATCTTGCGCTTGAAGCGCATTTTGCTGTTTTTGGTTCTACAAACGCGCACTTGAAGCGCGGATTTTGCGCTGAAAGCGCATTTTCATTTTTTCTTCACTATAAATGCGTGCCTGAAGCGCGTCCCCTGCGCTTGAAGCACACTATTGGGTTTAAAACCCAATTTTTTTCACACAACCCTCCCTTTCCACTTATTCCCCTCTCAACCACATCTTTATTACATCTCCTAACCTTCCTCCATTTTCATCAAAGGTCATTTTTCTTCTCCTATCAACCATTCCACCCTCAAGAACTAATGGCAACCCAACAAAAAGAAAAACGAACTAAGATCGCCACTACATCTTCCTCCCAATAGCACAATACATTTATTCAAGGCTCTGGTAACACAAGAGTTTCATGCCAAACTCCCTGTAGTCCATAAGTTTGTCAGTAGGAAAAATTTTAAGTTGGAAGCCAATGAATTTGTGGACATCCAAGCGATGATTGCTGCCAGGGGATGGGAGAATCTGACTACATTCATCACCACAACGATCAAATCATTAGCATCGGAATTTTACTCCAATGCTTCAGATCAAAAGTTTGACCAACCATTCCACATGATCAATTGGTGAGTTATGTGAGGGGAAAAAGGGTACCTTTCACGTCTCAAGTCATCAATGAAATTTTTTGTCTACCGAACTATAATGATTGTCGTTTCAAAGCTATGGAGGATTATCTTATAAAAGTAGACACTCGAGAGATCCTACACATTTTATGCAGACCAGGCACATATTGGGTACGAAATAGCAATGGCTCAGTTAGGAAACTACGCTCAGTGGATCTCACCCCTATTGCATAAGCATGGAGTACCATTGTTCTTCATACGCTACTACCATGTTCGAATGTGTCAGATATAACATTTCAGAGAGCATGTCTACTAATTGCTATCATCCAAGGAGACATAATTAATGTGGGCATGTTACTAGCCAATGATCTTCGAAGGACAACAATTCTTGATCCTCCGATAGGCTACTTCCACAACACTTCCCTGATAAGCAAATTATGTGAACAGATGAGAGTGTCACCAAAACAAGGTCAAGAAATGGTGAAACCTGCTACTCCAATCACTATTAAGTGGATAGAAAAACACTATATGATTTCGGCAGGCTATCCTGTTGCCCCACAAGCAGCGATGTCGGCAGAGGAAAATACTGAACTACAGGAACAACAACACCACCCTCCACACCAATCACAGCTCTCCACCGAAGAAAAATGTGGTAGACTGCAAACTATGATGGAACAATTGATAATTGATTAGCGAGATGGACAAGCCAAAACAAAAATGGGGATGAGCAATCTATATCGAGCCTTCGCTTCTTCTCAACAGACACCAAGAGGCATGTTTTATGCTGATATATTTGCACCTCACCAGTATACTGGCGACCATAGCGGAACAGGAGCCGATGATCAAAATGAAAACCCTTGAATTACTAAACTGAGAGAAGTTTTCTTTCCTTTTTGTTTTCTCGTTTTCATTGTTTTATTTTAGTCTATTTGATTTTCTTTTTCTTATATTTTTTTTCCTTTCACTAAATGTGTACTATGATGAAAAAGTTGTAATAACGTGCACTTGATCTTAAAGTTTCTATTTGGGATATTGAAAGTTAAATTCCATTTCTTAGATTATGTTATTGCTCAAGTCGACAGGCCTTCAATTTTTCAAAAATACAATTTTAACTTTTCAGAGGCATGTTTGACATTATTTTGATTGTTCATACTCTCTTAATATCGTAGTTGTGAGTTTTTGAGCCTAAACACTTACTTTTTGTTGTGTGATTATCCAGACATGTGTTATCCCTTCAGAACTTGCACTAATTCTGACATGCATCACTTGTAATTTATGCATACATTGAGGCAATTTTATTTGGTCGTTGAGCCTTTCTAACTACCCTATGAAAATGTTATCCTTTGCTATCCCCTTTGAGCCTTGCCCTTGTCTTTCGATCACTAGCCACATTACAAAATAAAGACCCTACTTTAATTACATCTTACTTGGAGTTAGGTAGGAAATTTTTGTCTTGTCTTGATAAAATTCTAAGTTTGGGGTTGCTCATGGGATAGAAACCTTTTAAGTTTGGGGTGGTGATTCTCACAAAAATAAAAATTGAATTAAAAAAAAAAGAAGAAAAAAAAATCAGTTTGTGTACTGTGGTAAATAATATCTTCTTGATTCTTTTGTCAATGTTTGAGAATCTCCAGAATGAGAAGGTGAAGAAAAAAAAAATGGTAGAATAATTTGGAAATGTATGTCTAACTCTAAGTAATAAAACCTACTATCCAAAAATGTCCTACCCTTACCTAAGCCCTATTACAACCCGAAAGTCCTCCAAAATTGTATGTGTTTACTCCATAATGATTGCTAACTAGAATTTTTTCAAGCCTATGGTAGGGTGATGCATACTTACAATTAGAAAAATAATTTCTTTGAATTATAGTAACATTTTGGTGCATACTTACAATTTTGTTCCATTTGATAAACTTGTAGAGGCGAACATGCTTTATTTGTAATCATCAACTGGAGTTGGCTTCTCATACTCCATCAACTAACACAATATTCTCATCAAAACATTCAGTTTAACTTGTTTTGAATTCATGTAATTATATCAAATTGACACAAGTTTCATTCTATCTGTGTAATATACAGCAAAAGATACTCTTTTTTTTTTTTTTTGCAACATTGGTTCACAATGTTTAAGCAGTACAAAAACAATGAGTTCTTCATTACTGGGGAAATTTATGCAGGTATTATTTTTATTGTGTTATAAAAGTATAATCTTTATTTTGAAGGTTACATTGGATGATGATACATCTTTTAATTTCAGGTCACTATGCACCCCATCCCAAAACCAACATAAATTTGAAGGGAATAGTTGTGAGTAAAAATATATGAAATAAATTTAACATTATGTTGTGCTTTATAGAATAAATATTTTAATGAGTAATGTTCCTCTTCTGATATTCGTAGATAGGAAACCCTTTTTAGAGTTTAGCACAGATCACAACTAAAGGGTTAATTTTTGTGGTCTCATGGGTTGATATCAAATTCAACCTATGAGTTACTTACAAAAGTTTGCAACTTTTCCCGCATCGTAAGGGAATATTGAAGTGGAAAAGTTAATTCCGTTTGTGTATATGTTAACAAGCGATATAGTACGGAGTTTAGTAGATATATACATTTTTTTAAATTCTGTTATTTGCATATATATAATATGTATTTGTTTTATATTATGTTATTTGCACATAAATAATATTTTCTTTTGTATTCTGTTATTTGCATAGAAATACCTTTCCATTTAACTGACATGTTATTTATGTATAGGCCGGCAGCTTCAACGATCCTTTTCATGTTAGTAACGACTCGTGTCTACCACTTGTATTCCATTTAACTAACATGTTATTCATGTATAGGTTAGTATATATATATATATATTTAAATTTTTTTATTTGCATAGAAATAATATGTATTTGTTTTATATTCTGTAATTTACACATTAATAATTTTTTTTTGTTTTATGTTATTTGCATATATATATACTTTTTAAATTTTTTTATGTCTACGGAGGTTAGTGTATATATATATATATTAAATTCTGTTATTTGCATAGAAATAATATGTATTTGTTTTACATTCTATTATTTGCACATAAATAATATATTTTTTTTTGTATTCTGTTATTTAACTGACATATTATTTATGTATAATACAATTTATCCAACTTTTTTTTTCAAGTTGTCTATTGTTTTTTTTTTCATATTCCTATGTTTTCTTTTAATATTTGGTTTAGCAAAAAGGATAAAAAGAGAGCTTTTTGTTTTGAAGATATAACATTCAAGTACTTAAATAAGAAAGAAGTACAAAAGCTCTCCATTCTAGGATTACCTCATGGCAAGGTTGTAGGTAAGTTTTATCAATTGAATTTTTACTTGTCGTTGGAGTTTAGGTTTGACTTTGCAAATAAATTTTATCAAATTTGTATTGATTGCTAATTGTATTTTCCTTATATTATAGTATTATTGGGTATGATACCAAATCTGTGTTGATTGCTAATTTCATTTTCCTTTTATTATTGTATTATTGGGTCTGATACCAAAAGTTTTTTTGATACTCCAACCTAGCTCTTCTAGGGAAACTTGTCAAATCAGTTGTAAGAGGTATGGTATATAGGTTAGTAAATTTTTCTTAATCCTTACATCATATTCTTTACTTTGGTTTGACAATGTTCTGTATTTTTAAGCATAGTTATTTTGTGTGTAGTGGAGATCAAGATTCATTCATTCCATTCCTTAACACACAATCCTTATTAGATGGATAAGTTAAGGACATTGGGTTCAACATCTTGCATCCTTTTAGACCATGGTATAATGGAATGAAGGTATATATATATTTAAAAGTTAAGATTTTTATTTTATAGTTTTTTTTATTATTTGTTGGCTGTTCAGCTAAAGATAAGTTGTTATTTTGTATGTCAACCCTATATTGTTATATAAAAAATTAACTTATTTTAATATTTTGATTGGCTGCAGGATCGACTGTGGTTTACGGTGACATTTTGTCTTTTGCCACCGTCAGAGGAGCTGGACATTCCTGTGCATCATCCCAGCCGGAAGCAACACTTATTTTATTTAAATCATTTTTGATTATCTGTTGGTTGTTCAGCTAAAGATCAATTAGCTAATTCTATCCTTTTTGTTGTTGTTGTTGTTGTTATTTTGTATGTCAACCCTATTTGTTATCTAAAAAATTAACTTATTTTAATATTGAAGTTGCAGGATCTACGGTGGTTTCTAGTGATATTTTATCATTTGCCACCGTTAAAGGAGCATTCTTGTGCATAATTATTTTATTTAAATCATTTTTAGAAGGAAAATCCCTTCCAAAATTTCATATGTAAATGTATTTTGTAATACAGTTTTTTATTTATTAAATGTTATATATTAAATGGTTAATTATATATTTATTATCTTTTATTTTATTTGTGTTATATACAAGCAATTGATGAATTTTGTAACAGTATTTTTTTTGTTATTGAAAGTTAGAAATTAAACTTTTTATTGTATATTTATTATATTTTATTTTCGTTATATACGAGCAATTGATTGATTTATTTGTTTAAATTAATTTAAAATGAATAATTATATTTTTGATAAGAAAAGTATATGCTTACCTTGTAAATAAATTGAAGAAATTTGAATCTTATTATAAACAAATCCTTTAAACTTATGAGTTACTCACAAAATTTTGCAACATTTCCAGCATCGTAAGGGATTATAGAAGTGGAAAAGTTAATTTCACTTGTGTATATGTTATCTTAGTATATATATATATATATATATATATATATATATATATATATATATATATTAAATTCTGATATTTGCATAGAAATAATATGTATTTGTTTTGCATTCTGTTATTTGCATAGAAATACCTTTCTATTTAACTGACATGTTATTTATGTATAGGTTGGTAGTCCGTGTCTATCATCCGTATAATACACTTTATTCCTACCCATTTTTTTCCAAGTTATCTTTTGTTTTTTGGTTCATATTCTTATGTTTTCTTTATATATATTGGTTTATCAAAAAGGAAACAAGAGTGCTTTTTGTATTAAAGACATAATATTCAAGTACTTCAATAAGAAAGAAGTACAAAAAGCTCTCCATTCTAGTATTACCACATGGCAAGGTTGCAGGTAAGTTTTATCTATTAAATCTTTACTTATCGTTGGAGTTCAGGTTTGTCTTTGCAAATAAATAGGCTTATGAATTATCTTTCCAATTGAAATAAGTTCAGGTTTATATTGAAAAAGGTTATATATTTTATCAAATCTGTGTTGATTGCTATTTTCATTTTCCTTTTATTATAGTATTATTGGGTATGATAGGAAAAGTGTTTTGGATACTCCAACCATATCTCTTCTAGGGACACATGTCAAATCGGGATTAAGAGTTATGGCATATAGGTTAGTAAATTTTTCGTAATCCTTACATCATATTCTTTACTTTGGTTTGACAATGTTCTATATTTTTAAGCAAAGTTATTTTTTGTGTAGTGGAGATCAAGATTCTTTATCTCATTCCTTAACACACACCTTATTGGATGAATTAGTTAAGGACACTGGGTTGAACATCTCGCAGCCTTTTAGACCATGGTATAATGGAATGAAGGTATATATATTTACATGTTAAGATTTTTATATTATGATCTTTTTTATTATCTTTTGGTTGTTCAACTAAAGATCAATTATCTAATTCTATCTTTTTTTTTTTGGGTGTTATTTTGTATGTCAACCCTATCATTGTTATCTAAAAAACTAACTTATTTTAATATTTAGGTTGCATGATCTACGATGGTATATGGTGACATTTTATCCATTGCCACTGTTAGAAGAGCGTTCCTTTTCATCATTTTTTAATTTAATTGATTTTTGAAAAGAAGATCCCTTCCAAAAATTCAAATATAAATGTATTTTGTAATACAGTTTTTTATTTATTGAATGTTATATATTAAACTGTTAATTGTATATTTATTATCTTTTATTTGTGTTATATACAAGCAATTGATGCATTTTGTAATAGTTTTTTTTTTTGTTATTGAAAGTTATAAT
>JBBPBT010000460.1:3564831-3582380 GCA_037974875.1 Cicer bijugum | reverse complement strand
TATGTATATATATATATGTATATATATTATATATATATATATATATATATTTTAAATTATGTTATTTGCATTGAAATAATATGTATTTGTTTTATATTCTGTTATTTGCACATAAATAATATGTTTTTTTTTGTATTCTCTTATTTGCATAGAAATAATATGTATTTGTTTTATATTTTGTTATTTGCATAGAAATAATATATACTTTTTTTGTATTATGTTATTTGCATAGAAATACCTTTCCATTTAACTGACATGTTATTTATGTATAGGTTGGTAGTCCGTGTCCATCACCTTTATATTACACTTTATCCCTACTTTTTTTTTTTCCATTTTGTCTATGGTTTTTTTTAATCACATTCTTATGTTTTTGTTGACACCCTCCCGAAAGAGTCACCTTGTCATCAAGGTGAAAAGAAGGGAATTGCTTCATAATAGTCTCAACAGGTTCCATGTTGCTTCAAAATCTAATAGGTCCTTCCAGTGAATCAACACTTCTACTATGTCGTTGGGAGCGTTGCGAACATCTTGTACAACAGCTGGTGTGACTTGCAATTCTAGTTCCTCTAATAGCATAGGTGGAAATGGTTGAGAGGTAGCTAAAGAAGAAATGGCCTTCTTAAGTAGGGAGACATGAAACACTAAATGTATCTTACTCTATGGTGGAAGAGCTAACTCAAATGCAACTGCTCTAATCTGCTTTAAAATCTGACATGGTCTATAAAAACGAGGACTTAATTTCTCTTATTAGCTAAGGACCGCAATCTGTAGCGTTGAAATGTCAAATAAACCCAATCTCCAACCGCTAGTGAAATAGGACGTCTGGACTGATCAACATACTTTTTCATTCCATTATAAGTTGTGACCAAATAGCTTTTTAGATCATGCAACATTTGGTACCTATCTTGTGTCATGATGTTAACTTCTTCAACAACATAAGGAATAATAGTCCCTTTTAGAAGATGAGGTGGGTCTCGACCATATAGTGCATTAAAGGGGGTTAATTTTAGAGAGTTGTGATAATTGGTATTAAACTAAACTTCTGGCAAACATAGCCATTTTGGCCATTGTTTGGGCTTAGTGCTTGTGAGGCATCTCAAGTATGTTTTCAAACACCTATTGACTACAATGTGTCCATCTATTTGAGGATGGTAAGTAGAGCTAAATTTGAGTCTCGTACTCATTAGTTTGAACAACTCTGACCGAAAAAGGCTCAGGAAAATCTTATTTGTCAGACACAATAGTAGAAGGGGAAGCCATGTAACTTTATTACCTTTTGAAGGAAAATTTCAGCAATATCTTTTGTAGTGAAAGGATGGAAAAGTGCTAGAAAATGAGCATATTTAGTCAATTTGTCCACCACTACGAGAATGAAATTTTTACCTTGAGTCTTAGATAATCCTTCAATGAAATCCATATATATATCAGCCCAAACCTAATTGGGTATAGGTAGTGGTTGAGGAAGGCTAGCAGGAGACAAAACTGGATACTTGTCTAGTTGACACACCTCACAATTGGCCACATGCTACTAGATATCTTTTCTCATGCCCTCCCAATACACAACCTCAAAAATTGTTTTATAGGTTCTGAAAAAGCCAGAGTGTCCCCCTACTGCTGAGTTGTAAAATTCTTGTAGCAAAATGGGAATCCTTGAAGATCCTTTTCGTAGCACTAATCTCCCGTTAAAGAGAAATTTTTTATTTTGATATGTATAGTTTGGATGAGCATTATGATATTGAATTAGATCATGTATCAAATTTTGTAACTTAGGATCTCGATAAGTTTCTGACGCCCAATTTTCCACCTCTTCAAAATGAACAGAAGTCAAAGCTGCAAATGTCATCTTTCTATAAAGTGCATCAGCCACACCATTTTCTTTTCTAGGCCTATAATGGGTTTCAAAGTCTAGTCCTATATTTTTGATGTCCGCCTAAAATATTCTTCACCAATTACACATTGTTCGGTTAGAAATTTTAGGCTTTTCTGATCGGTGATGATGATGAAATGCATTCCTAGCAGATAATGTTGCCACTTTTGAACAACCATCACAATAGCCATCAACTATATTTCATAAACTGACTTAGATTGTGCTATGTCTAATAATGTTTGGCTAAGAAATGCCACAGGTCTCCTTTCTTGCAATAAAAATGCACCCACGCCATTGTTAGATGCATCAATTTCTATGGTAAAGGTTTTAGAGAAATCTGATATAGTGAGTGTTGGTAATTATGTCACCAATCTCTTGAGTTGTTCCAAGGTGACTTGTGTTTCAATATTTTATTGGAAGTTGTCTTTCTTCAAAAGTTGGGGCAAGAGCCTAGCTATCTTTCCATAATCTCTAACAAATCTTCGATAATACCCTGTCATTCCCAAAATCCTCCTAAAGCCTTGATGTCCTTGGGAGTTGGCAAATCTACCATAGCTTCAATCTTATTTGGATCTGTTGCAGCTCTACCTCCTGAGATGATATGACTCAAATACTCTAATTGAGTCTGCCTAAAAGTATTTTTTTTTGGCAAATAATTGACTCTTTTTCAACAAAGCTAGGATAACCCTTAAATGTTTTTGGTGCTACTGTTCATCCGTACTATAAACTAAGATGTCATAAAAGAAAACTGTAAGACCCGTAATTTTAAATCCTAAGTTATACAATTTTAGGGTATTTTGTGTTAAATTGCTTAGGCTTTTAACCCAGTTTTCGGTATTTACTGAGTTAAAGGCCGAAAATATATTTTTGGAAATTTGATTAAAATTATTTGTCAAAGAATAATTTATTTAAGTTTCGAAGAATTTAATTCTAGGCGGTTTTGTTCAAAATATCTCAGGTTGTTGAAAATTGTATTTGACAATTGAGTTGCGACGAGAGTAGATATTTTTATCAAAATAGTTTGAGATGAGAGTGAAGTGATGGATGTGAGAGTGGTTAGATAATTGTTGGTTTTGTTTTAATTATAATATATTAATATATAAATATATATTTATATATTGTAAGTAATATATATATATATATATATATATGGTTGGAGGGAAATAGGAGAAAGGGAAATGGAAAGGAAAAAAAATAGAAAGGAAAGAGAAAGAGGAGAAAAGGAAGGGAAAGAAAAAGAAAAGAAAGAAAAAAGGAAAGTTCATTTTCTTTCTCTGCCTCGCGATGCTTCTTTCTACTTCCTCCCTTCATGTTCATTTTTGTTGCTCTTTGGCTTCAAGAATAGAAACCCAAGGCTTGTGGGTGAGTAAGAACAAATTTACAGCTTCTTCCTTCCTCCCGGATTCGAAAACGGAGTTAGGGATTTCAAAACCGTCAAACACAAATCGCTCCGTTTCATCTAGATCTAAGCTTCGTTTCGCGAAGAGATAGAAGGGAAAGTTGCTCACTACCATGCTACGGTGCTAGGGGACCAACTTTGGAAGCGGCGTTGCGAGCGGAAAATTTACCTGATTTACTCACGGTGCCGTAATCGCACGTTAAAGCTAACGTGAAGGTAAGGGCTCCTTCCAAACTTTTAGTTTGCATTTAGGGACTTACTTGTGGTTGTGTGGAAAAGAATTTTGTTAGGGTTAGAGTATTGATTTGGGAAAATGTATCTGAGACTTTATGGGTAAAATCTTAGAGTTAGGTTTTAGTTATATTGATGAATGTTTCGTGGTGAATGGATTTAAACTCTTTTATGTATGATTTGAGTAAATGAAACTTGTGTGTTTGAGGGGTGGATTGTGTTGATTTGTGTTCGTTGATTTTGACGTGTTCTTAATTGATACTGATGAAATTTGAGATTTGTTTTGTGTTGTTTGTGTGGAAAAATGATTTGATGTATTTTGGTGTGAATTGTGGATTGGATTTGATAATATGTTTGAGTTTGTTTTGCGTGGAATTTGAAAACCATTAAGTTAAACGAGTATTAAGAATGGGGAATCTCTTAATGTCTTGTTTACTTAATGTTTGTTTTGGAAAATCTTTTAAGTTAAATGAGTATTAAGAATGGGGAATCTCTTAATGTCTTGTTTACTTAATGTTTGTTTTGAAAAATCATTTAAGTTAAATGAGTATTAAGAATGGGGAATCTCTTAATGTCTTGTTTACTTAATGTTTGTTTTGGAAAATTGTTTAAGTTATTAAGAATGGGGAATCTCTTAATGTCTGGTTTACTTAATGTGGGTTTGTGAAAATCGTTTAAGTTAAATGAGAATTAAGAATGGTGAATCTCTTAATGTCTCGTTTACTTAATGTTGTTTTGAAAATTGTTTAAGTTAACTGGGCGTTAAGAATGGGGAATCTCTTAATGTCTTAGTTACTTAATGTTGTTTGAAAATCGTTTAAGTTAACTGAGTGTTAAGAATGGGGAATCTCTTAATGTCTTGGTTACTTAATGTTTGTTTTTTTTTGAAAATGGTTTCAGTGAAACGAGTATTAAGAACGGGGAATCTCTTAATGACTTGTTTACCGAATGTTTTGTTCTGGAAATCGTTTAAGTCAAAAGTATATTAAGAATGGGGAATCTCTAAATATGTCTGTTTGCTTAATGTTTGGCCTGAAAATCGTTTAAGTCAAATGAGTGTTAAAAATGGGGAATCTTTTTAATAACTGTATTTGCTTAACGATTGTTGTGAATGGAGTCAGTATACGCTCATGCATTTTCATGATTTTTGTAAATCGTGCAGACCCGTGATAGGTGGCACCTTGATAAATAGTACTTTGGCCTGTGATAGGCGGTACATTTATGATTTACGTTTTTGTAAATTGTGCAGACCCGTGATAAGTGGCACCATGGTAAATAGTACTTTGGCCCGTGATAGGCGGTACATTTATGATTTACGGTTTTTTGTAAATTGTGCAGACCCGTGATAGGTGGCACCTTGGTAAAGAGTACTTTGGCCTGTGATAGGCGGTACATTTACAATTTACGTTCTTTTTAGTAAACCGTGCAGACCCGTGATAGGTGGCACCTTGGTAAACGATACGGGCCCGTGATAGGAAGTACGTTTATGGTTTACGCTTTTTAGTAAATCGTGCAGATCCGTGATAGGTGGCACCTCGGTAATTGGTACTTTGGCATGCGATAGACGGTACAATTATGATTTACGGCCCTTCGAGGAGGGTTTTGGTTTGGAATTCCGAGTCCATGCATTTTGGCATATACGCATTGCATTAGGGTGTTTGGCACACGAGTCGTGGTTGTTTCAAATTGTGATTGTGTTGATTTTACTAAGAGTTATGTTTTGGAATTGTGTGATAGTATGTTAGATTGTAAAACGATTTCGAAACTCAAGTTGACGTGGTGATTGTGTTGAAAATGCAAAGTGTTAAGATGTGGATTTGTGTATGAATGTGATTGAGTTAGTTTATGTATTTTTGGAAGAATATGCAGGGAAATCGATTTCCCAATCGATTGGCATTAAGTCAGTGGCTCAGCTATGCTGTCAATTGATTGTGCAATCGGTTGCCCAATCAATTGTCGATTGAATTATGCCCAGAGTTCAAACTTCACTAAAAACCTTCAGGAAATCGATTTAGAAGTCGATTGGCATTAAGTCAGTGGCTCAGCTATGCTGTCAATCGATTGCCCAATCAATTGCCCAATCGATTGAATTAAGCCCAGAGTTCAAACTTCACTAAAAACCTTCAGGAAATCGATTTGGAAATCGATTGGCTTTAATACAAGGGCTCAATTATCCATTTAATCGATTTCCCAATCGATTGGCTTGGTGGAAATTCTTATTTTGAGTTAGATAATCGATTGCTCAATTAATTTATCAATGTTTTGTTCAGTTGTGTATTACTTGATGGATTGAGAACTCTATTTGATTTCATTTACATTTGGCAAGCATTGTATGAACTTTTAGCATATGGAAAATCCTTTTAAGGTGCATGCTAAGTTGAAAAGGTATTTTGTGCATTTAAAAACTTAAATGTTATGTGTTAATTGTTAATTTCGGTTGGTGACCCTTTACTACTATTGTTGAAATCTGGGCTTTGCCTTCAGATGAGAGTCAGGATGATCCCACCGGTTCGTACCCTCCGGACGGGAATGTGGATGGGAGTGCTTGATTGGAGCTACGTTAGGAGAATCTCACGGGGCGCGTGGAGATTACTCAAGGCGTATAGTTTTTTGTTATGTATAGAATGATCAGACTAGGTTGTCACTCAGGACACATATGTCTTTCTTTTGGGCTACCTTTATGTTAAGTTGAAAGGATGTACCTGTACTATTGTTGACATTAGGACATGCTTTGGATTTATATTTTGAAAAACTTTTCCGCTGCTTGTAAATTTTAATGACTTAATTATTTATCCAAAGGTTTTACCTTATTTATTTCTCTGTTGTATTTTAATTTCTTTTGAAAAAAAAAATACACCCTCGCTTTGAAAAACGGGGTGTTACAAAAACCAACACCAACTTTCTCAAGTACGGCCTTAACACTTCATTCATAATGGATTGAAAAGTTGAAGGTGCATTTGTAAGTTCTAAAGGCATGACAATAAACTCATAATGCCCTTCATGAGTTATAAAAGCTATTTTTGGAACATCTGCTTACCGCATCCTAATTTGATGATACCCCGATTTCAAGTCCAATTTTGAAAAGATCAATGTGCTTACCAATTTATCAAGCAACTAGTCAATAAAAGAATAGGTAACTTATCTGATATGGTTATCTTATTCAAAGCCTTGTAATCTACACAAGAGCGTCACCTGTCATCTTTTTTATCACTAAAATGATTGGGCTAGAATAGGGGCTCACACTTGATCTAATTATACCAGAATTCCATATATTATCTACTAATCTTTCTATTTCATTTTTTTTTTACAGTAAGGGTATCTATAAGTCCCTATATTGGGAATATTGGCACCTTCATTGAAGATAATAGCATGGTATTACCTTCTAGTAGGGGGTAGCCCTTGAGGTTCTTGAAAAACATCACCATATTCTTCTAAAATAGTTGTTGTCCATTCTGTAATTTCATCTATAACTGCAGTTTCGGCATGTAGTTGATGTTATTCCACTAAGAATCCTTGGCCTTGATCATTTAACGCTTTCAAAATGTACTTTATATATATTACATCTCTAGTTAAATTGGGGTCCCCTTTCAAAGTGTGATAAGCATTTCCAATAGGAAATCTAAGTGTCAACTCCCGAAAATTGGGTATTATTTCTCCAGGCCAGCTATTCTATCCCCAACACTACATCCACTCCTCGAAGATCAAAGACATAAAAATCTTGTTCCACTTTGAGTCCATGCATCACCAATTCTAATTGCGAACACACTCATTCACAATCAAGTTATCTGACATCTCCTTCTCCCATCGTGTATATAGAGGTTGCAAACATTTGCAAATTATGTGAAGCTCCACAATCTACAAGGACCATAACATGTTCCTTGCTAATCATTCACCATAACTTAATGGTTTTCTTCGAAGTGAGACCAACAATGCTACACATAAACAATTTGAGGTATTTCAGTTCTCCCTCCACTTCCATTAGATTCGGTTCCTGCAAGTCACATTTCTCATCTTCCTCACCTAAAACCAGCACGGGCAACTGCTTGTTAACACACACATGGCCTTGACTAAACCTCTTATCACAACGAAAACATAATCCCTTTTGTGATTATCTTGCATTTCAGCCTCAACTAACCTTTTGAATCCTTTACCTCTGAAAGTTCCATGAGGCTTTGCAACACTTCCTTCCCCTGAAGAACTTCCAACTCCGGACATTGTAGTTTGTGTTTGTTGCTTTGCCTCAGGTTCCCATGTCACCGTTCTAATATTATTGTAAGTTCTCATTGGTTTACCCCCAGAACTCACGAAATTGCACCCCTTGGTGACTAAATTGTTCTTCTCATCAACTCTTTCAGGAAAGTCCATTAATTCCGCAAAAGTCTCCAATGGCTATAATTTTAATTCTACTTTTATCATTTCCTTAAGTCCATTCAAATATGTTGGTTCTGCACATTTGAGTGGGCCTGGGTACAGTTCAAACTTTTCTCGATACTCTTCTACTGACCCAGTTTGTTTGAGACTTAGTAACAATCCAAAAGGGCTTTCAACCATAGATGGTTGGAAACACTTAATCAGAACGACATGAAAATCGTCCCAAGTAGGATGTTGAGCAGCAAATTCCCACTATTTGTACCATGTGAAAGCCTGTCCCTCCATAGCCACCAATACTGCTTGCAACTTCTTTGCCCCAGAAATTCCTTTCAGATCTAAGTTTCTCTCCACCCTAGTCCTCCATCCATATGCATATTCACCATAAAAACCAGTGTTTCTAATTTCCTCCACCTTTCGGCGTTGTTTTGTTAGTCTAGGGAATTTTCTGGCCTCTTTCGATACAACACAGCGCGCCTTCCATCGTTGGAATCATCTTTCAGCCAAGTCATTCAATTGGCGCCTGGTTTCCAACCGCTCCACCCAATCTTGTTTCATATGTTTTCCCCACGTTTCACACAAAGCCAGTAACCCTTCAAACCATCATTCCAGAACTTCCATATGTGTTTTCGTACTGCGTGTTTCCATATTGCACGTAACTACCAAGCTTTGATACTAGTGTTGGAACTAGTTAGTACATAATTGAAATGGGGGAACCAAATTCTTTATTGAATTTAAATAGAATACGAGTTTACAATTCTGTTTGGCCAAAATTGATAAACGATTACAAGAATTTCCACACCAAGAATTTGAGAGTTTGGTTTCTCCCTTCCCAATAACCACTCATAAATTTTTTGTCTTTCTTTTTCTAATTTTCTACTTTATTTACTCCGTAATTGTTCTAGAGCAATAGTTACTATTTGCTTTACAACTTAAATTGACACACAAACTGCCTAAATAAAAAATAACTGCAATATAAATTTAGTTCCCATTTAAAATTCCAACTCTTGACCCTCCTTTTATGATATTTTGTTATAAGAGGCCTCACATATTGCTACATTATATTTGATGATTTTCATTATTTTAATAAGTTATTCTTAGATAATAACACTTTTACATATGTTAGTTCAATATACATTTGTGTACTGAGCATCACTTATTAAGATTCAACCTTTTTCCATGTTATATTATTTGATTCACATTTTATCTTTTGTTAAAAGATTTATGTTATATTAATGCAGGATCTTGATAGTCTGGATTATATATTGGAAAGGTTATGCATTCAATTATTTAACTGCTTATAATATGTGTAAAATGAAATTTGGATGCCAACAAGTAGATCTGTAACAACGGACGGTCTGAAAAAGTTCAGGGTTGGAGCATAAAAATTTGAGCTCAAATCAGCATAGGGCTTTTTAATCCTATCGGTATAAGCTCAAACCCATAATTGGCTATCTCGATCAATCTTTGAATAGTCCGCAGCTAACATTAATAAAATATTTATATTAATTGAAACACTAATAATTATTAAGTGCAAAAATGTTAGTACTTTATTATTTATTTGTAATTAACAATTAGATATTAGCAAATAATATTCATAAAAAAAAACGAATGTTAAAACAATTAATTTTATTTATCGTGACCTTTCAAAAGAATTTATCTATTGAAATTTATTTTATTACTAACAATTAAATATTTATTGAGTTTTATTTTTTATATAGCTATATATATGTTAATGTACTAAATGTTTTTTGAAAAACAATTTAATATTTAATATTAACTATTGGAATAACAATTTTTTGATACATATTAATTTTAAGTCGTTTGCATCACAATTATAAACTTAATTATATGAATTAAAATACATTGTTAGGTTATTTTTATTTTGACATAAAGTTAGTTAGTTGAAATTTCTAATGTTAGAAAATTATTTATTTGTTTATTTTGATAAAAGTAATTTTAATTATAAATATAATATATTGTTGAGACAAAATCTCTCAAATGATTCTAATGATAACTAAATTACTTAAGAGATTATGATTGTGGTTAATAACTAATTTGTGCTTTTGAGTGAATTCATATAAGAAAATACGTTATTAATCATTAAGCCCAAAAGGAAAAAAAATCTGATAGAAATCTGGAGGATTGAAATTCCTGAGGATGGCCTCGCGAAGAGGATGAAGCTTCAAATTTGTACAATACATGTCCTCACTAGAACAAATGTTTTTATTCATTAAAGAAATGGACAATAGTATCAAAGAATGAATAAATAAAGCTTTTGAAGTAAAGAAGTAAGATGGCAAAAGAAAAGTACGAGGAAGGATTACACTAGGATGTGTCTATGGTTAATATCTTGGAAAACATCTCAACACCTTTGAAAGCAACCCATCATATCTTGTATGAATTGAAAACAATATAAAGTCAATCTTCAAAAACGCAACAACAAACAAGCTAAAAGTAAAAGCCTTCACATGTCTTAAAGAAAGGGAAGAGAAAAGGACTTCACGTGAAGCCTTTACAAGTCTTGAAGAAAGGAAAAAGAAAAAGACACCACATGTGGTCTTACAAGCCTTAAAGAAAGGAACGAAAAGAACAGCACATGTCCAAGTTTCCAAAAAAATCTGCAACCTCGTACTAGAGGATGGGCTGCATTTGTCCATGGACAATTGGATGGCAGTTTTGTAATTAAAAGGAAAGACCTTGGACTTTTTGAATTGACTTTCCAATGGTTATAAAGAGTTTAGCACATGGAAGGAACATCATAAGACTTCTATAAAAGGCAGCAAGCTCTTCATTACAAAATAAACAACAACATTGCATAAAAAAGATCAACTATCTTAAAGCTATCAAGAGCAATATCCATCCTCTCCTTATACTTTCTACAATCTTTCACTAGATCTTTGAAATATATTTTTACAAAGTGTTTAAGAGAAGAGAAACAATCATACACATATCAATTTGTAAATTCCACGTGAGGTACACTTGGAAATAGTTGAAACTAGATTGTAAGCTTGGTGAGGCTAAAGACTACACAAAGTGTAATCATCCTTTGTGAGAGGCTGATCAGTTTGAACATTAGTGAAATCTCACAAGTGTGTGAGGACTGGACGTAGCCTTCATTGGGTGAACCAGTATAAAAGTTATGTGTGTCATTCTTTACATTCTCACCTTCTTTTGCTTAGATCTAATTTAAAGGTTTGAATAATCATCATCGGTTTTGCGATCCTCTCTGAGAGGATAGTTTTTAAAACACGTGAAAATTAATTTTTAAACAGTAAATTCCTATTCAACCCCCCTTCTAGTGATATTTAGCTACATCAATAGTAATACTTATAGTCAATATTATGAATATGAGAGTTTTGGTTATTAATGTATTTTAAAATAGAAATTAATGTAATTACTTTTTATAAATATTAGTAATACTTTAGAAATAAAATTGTGTTAAAAATATTAGTTTTGTTAATTGTTAGTTTTATTTTTAAAAAAATAAAAGAAATGAGTAAAATATATTTTATGGGTTAGGCCCATATGCAAGTAAAACCTAATTAAATAAAAATTAAAAATACATAAGGAAGGAAGGGGAAAGCTACCATGAGTCGTATAGGAATGGAAACAGAAAAGTAGGAATATTGTTTGATTCATTTAGTTAGTTAATTAAACAAATTTTCTCAAATTTTTAGCCATTTCAATTTCTCTCTAAAATATCTAACTTCTCCGTTTATAGAATTCCTTATTTTGCATTGTTCTTCTTTATTGTACGTTCAATTTGAGTGAAACCAATGTAAAAACAATCATGTAAATAGTGGCTATATTGTCCATTAATTATTTTTCCAATTTGAGGTAAGTTTATTCAACTCAATTTCGAAATTGACCATTTTAGAGTGTGTTTTATAATTTATTTTTGACGTTTACCCATAAACTATTGAGTTCGATCGATTGAAGGACAAGGAGTAAAAGAACAAATATATTTTTTTGTGGATTCGTATGCGCATGTGAAAGTGTTGAAGACTTTTGATTTCATGAATATATTATAATGTGAGATGAACGAGAAAACCGTATTTCCTAATATTTCATGCAAGGTTCACTATGTACGACTGTAGCCCTATTTAGTAATAATTGAATTAATATAAATTTTATTAGGATTAAAATAGGGATTACAAACTTTTATTAAGTTGTTGTGTGATTTAAATTCTGCAACTATGTGGTATATGTGAAGAAAGTTTAAGTTTTTAGTTTTGATGTGTTGAAAGTTTCATTTATGATATATGTGATAAAATTTGAATGTATGTGTGATATTTATGAAGGTTCATTCATATATGTATGTGATGAAAGTTTAAATTTTTATGATGTAACATATTAAAGTTTTGATTTTTATGTTACTTTTATGAATATATGATTTCTTGATATGTGTAGTAGAAGTTTTGATCTTTGTGATAGTTGCTTATGAATATATGATCTTCATGATATGTGGGGTGGAAGCTTTGATTTTTATGATGGTTGTTTATAAATATTTGATTGTCGTGAACTTGTGATGTATGATCTTAGTGATATTTGAATAAAGTGATGATTTCGTATAAGTTATATTTTGATCATTTGACATAATCTTAGTGGGTTGTGTGAGAATGTTTGATTTTGATAATACATCATCATGTCGTGACATATGTTTCTTAGTGGACTGTGTGGGAATATTTTATATTGACAATGCACCATCATGTCATGGTATATGCATCTTCGTGGAAGTTGTCTCTATGGCATGTTCATTTTTCCCCATTGGTATGGTGATTTTCTGTGTAAAAGGTGGCTTAGTGAAAATTAATATATTCAAATCATATAGTTATGAGGAGCATGCATAGCATTACACCATCTTGTGACTATTTTGTTGTGGTAAATGTGTATCTTGTAACACCCTGAATTTTATAATAAATATTTTCTTATGCGTTTGTCTAATGTTAAATACATTTAATTATATTTAATTATTTCTAAATATATTTTATTTTAATTATTTATTTTATAAATAATTATTATGAAATATTAGTAATATTGATATTGATTTTCTTTATTTATATATATTTTATGGCATTTTCATTTTATGCATATTTATTGTGATTTAGTAATTAATATAAATTGTTGATATTATATTTATTTTTTTATATGATTATTTTGTAAAATAGTATAGTAATAATTGTAGTGATTAATGTATTTTAAGAGATTAATTATTTTAATTATTTTATTTTATTAAATATTAATTTCAAAATATTAATAATATTTTAGCAGTGAAATTATATAAAATTTTTTTAAAGAAATTAGTCTTGGTAATTATTGATTTTATAAAAAGAAAATAATAATAATAAAAGAAATGAGTAAAATGTGTTTTACATGTAAAACCCATTTGCAAGAATAAAAGCTAATAAATAATAATAATAATAATAATAATAACAATAATAATAACAATAATATAACAAAAATAGTAACAAAAGAGAAAAAGGAAAGAATAGAAGTATCTCACCTTCTTCTTCTTCTCTCGTCAATCATGACCATTATAATGAGTGTTGTGCAAAATCAATCTCCTCTATCATTACCAACCTGAATCACATATTGAAACACCGTATTTCTCTTTGTCAAAAGTCACACCTCTGCCTTTTGATCAAGATTCCAACCACCACGACTATCACCAACGAAAACCGAGACAATATTAGGACTCCACCAAAACAACTTCTTTCGTTACCTATGCTCGAAATCGCCAACCGTTACATTTTAAAAAATGGGTTTCCACCACTGTCGTGGCTGTTTTCTTGAATTTCGGACAACACATTCATCGTCTTGAAAAAATGATATCGTTTTTGGATTCCTCTCGTCGAAACCTTCAAGAAGCACTACTCGTTTTTCTACTTCAGGGAAGTTGATGTCGGACCCTGTCGGTGCTCCAACACGTCGGTGAGGCCTTTTCTGATAACTTGTTTCACTTCGTTTCGAATATGTTTATTCTCTTAATATTTTTATTAAGTATCATCCATGCTTCATTGACTCTGCAAATTCGGCGATGCTTTTGGACTCGTTCGTTGCGTGTTGTCGAAATCTCATGGTTGATGAAAATCATTATGGTCCTTATATCTTATGAAAGCGTCAAATTGAGGTATGCAGTGAGAGTGAGTTTGAATGCATGAGTATAAATTAAGTGAGATGAACGTGAATACTGTATTTCCCACAATTGATTCAGGGCTCGTTACTTATATCAGAAGCCATTTGAGTAATAATTGACTAATGAGCAAACTTGAATTTTGTGAGGTTAAAATACGAATTAGAAACTTTTATAGGTTGTTGTTTGATTTGATTTTTGAAGATCGTGTGATAGTTGGATTATTGTAGAATTGTGTATTTGATGCATTTTATGCTTTGTTTATATCTATCCTCGATATTGAAATATGATATAAAATATGATGAATTGTAATTATTTGCCTTGCAATTGATGTGGTGTGTATGAATGATCTAGTATTATTATTATATGTGAGTGAAGACCCTTTATTGTTTGAGATGATGTATTATGATGATAAATTCTGAATGTAATGTATAACTATCAAAATCTTCAATGACGATGTGTACTCCTTGACTTATGATATTACCACCTTGATGAATATCATGAAATGCATAGTGTGTTTAATTAAATAGTGACGAATTCGACCCATGCCAATGATGGTTCTCTTAATGGAGTAAGTAACCTAGGCCAACGAGGGGAGAAAGTAGTTGTTGATAATTTTTGAAGTGGAGATTATTTGGTCATCATATAGGTAGGGCCTGACAAGCCTAGTGATTATGGGAAAGTACAACTGAATGAGCATGATCGTGGCGGTCTACTGTTGAGCCTTAGGGCAAGATTGTTAGACCTTGGAGGTATTCGTGTGGGGAATTCCTAAGTGACTTAGAGGTAGCACTCCAAATGTCGGGAGCTACCATGCAACACACGTTTACCTCGATTGCCGCGTATATGTGTCTCGGGTTGAGTTGAGGGGATCTATGAGGACTTGGTGTTTAATCTATTTTACGTGTTCATCTCAATTATTTTATACTATTACATGTTTTCAAAACTCACCTCTCGTTGCTTGTGTTTGGCACTTGCGAGAGCGCATTTATTTCAGGTTATTGATTGCGAATCCACGCTCTGAATAGGTGATATTGGGTGGGAGTAATTTGTCGTATTTTGTTGAGTTATGAACAATTTAGATTTTTGTAAATTTGATTGATCAATTATGTTATTTTCATCAGTTATTCAAAGGTAGAAATTAATTGTCTCTAAGTTTAGAACTTGTTTTTATATCCAAAATATTTATTTAATAAACATCAACTATATTCGATATTAAAGGATTTTTTTTATTGAAAATTTTTATGCAAACATTTTGTGTAAGTGTGACTGTGACGTCCTGAACCTTAAAGTTTTTAAAAAAAAAATATATACTCTATTATGGAACCACTGCAAATCTCTTTAAAAACTAGTGCATTTTACTTTTTAATTCAATTTGGGTATAGGGTGCCATATATCTAATGTGATAATACTTTCTCGTAGTTGATTTGATGTTATGAAGAGAAATTATTTTCCTTATGTGATTTTAACTCTATAATACGATTATTTCCTTGAATGTTTTGATATATTGTGATGTGGTTGATATGACTCTGTGTTAATTATTTGCGTGTTCTTCTTACTTATATTATACTATTAACATGATTTTAAAACTCATCTCTTTCATTATTTTTGTTCGATTGGCTTAGTCATGCGTTTGCGAAATTGTAGTTATTACAGTTTAATGTGTCTTGAAGTTCAAGTTTGGGAGAGGCCCCGCTCTATTAGGTTATATTGGGAATGAGAGTTATAAATTGTATTTTACTTATTTCATTAGAAATAACTTTTTGTATGAAAACCATACAAGTACTACTAAGTGTTTGGAATTAAATAAAGAAATTATAGTTTGTTAAGATTGCACTGTTCTATAGGAGGAAAAAGATTAAAGTATTGAATTTATATTTTGAGTAATGTGATATTCTAATAACTCATAAAAAATTCTTTTTTTGAAGAAGTTTTTATTTATCCACTTCTAATTTTAGTAAAAATATGATATAAATTATTATGTATATTATTTTGGGGTTCAGGGTTTACTAATTATTTAAATGAATAGTCATCACTTTTCTAAGCAATAATTATTTTAAAGTAATGTCTTGAATCAAAAATTTGGGGTGTTACAATGGACAAGATGAGTTTTTTGTCATAGGGAAATAATAATTGTAGCGCTTTTTCCTTTTATCTTCAGAAGGACAATCATTGACTTGTATTTATTTTTTTTTTCACGCTTTGACTCGAACTATAGATTTCTAGATGCATATTGCAACAATTCTTATTTCTATATTATGACTAGTTCTATTAGTAAATATAAATACTTGTTTATTAGGTGATAATACTTGTTGTATTCGAAACACTTAGATTATTATTTCTAAGTTACTCATAATTTATGATACCTTAAAATAGATAGACATTAATGTAAATATTTGTCTTCTAAGTTGATATGTAGACTTAGCAAATACAATTAGAGAATAATTTTTATTTATTTATTTGTTTTTGTTATCATCAAAACATCAACTAAAGAGTTGTAGTTAAAATCACTTTTTCAATAATTGTCAGCCCTAAAAACCACTAAAGCACTACAAGGACTTGTGGTGGAGTAAATGAGCATGGATATGGAGGCTCATTTCTCAAAGAATATTCGACTATAAAAGGAGATGAGACAACTAGAGATAGAGATCTTTGAGCATAAGTCTAATATTCTCTCCTCGAATTTGGTATAATTGTATTTCTTGTTTACTTTCGTGAATAATACTTTTCACTATTAATTATTATTTTCTATTTCAACAAAACAAAAAGCAAAGAGAAAGTGAGTTAAAATGGAGCACGGAAAAATAATTACCGGAAAAAAAATTAAAGGATATCACTTGCAGAATATTCAAAGAGAAAGCGAGTAAACGTTGCATCTTATGCATTTTCTTCTACTACGTTCAAGTGGTATATTTTCAATTCCAACATATTTTGGAGTTCAAATTAATTTCCATACATTTTTATTCATATTCTTTTGAACATAATTACATACAAATTAATATTTCTATTTTACAATACATTTTATATTTGTTAAGAATATTGCACATTGCTTTAACTGTTATTTAAATGAGTTGTGCAATAATATTAAACATTTTTTTCATTTCATGGCAACTTGTTGATATCTTCACATTAAACTAATTAGTTGATTGTATAATAATTTTTCTTTTTGCCAAATAAGTATATGATATATTACTGTAGTTGGTGGTATCGTATTTTGTTGTATAGGATAATGAATTATTCTTTGAAAAAGAAACAAAATTTAGTTTTAAAGATAATTACACAACATCCAATAGAACGGTAAAGAGAAAAAAAGAAAAAAAAACAAACAAGCACGAAAGTATCCATATAAATGGTCAAGTTGTAATACCAGCTTTATTATCATGACTCATTCTTTTCTACCGTTAAATTCATAGTGCAATTTATATAATAATGTCATTCTATTTTTTTTTATTCACTCCAAATTTATATAGGCTTTGTATTTTTTAAAAAAGATTGATTTATACTTCTTGATGTATATGTTATTGTATTTTTTTTTTTGGACATGTTTG
>JBBPBT010000460.1:3522884-3563490 GCA_037974875.1 Cicer bijugum | reverse complement strand
TAATAATTTGGTTTCTAATTTAAAATATGTTCTACGTGCAGGTTTATGGTTGAAATAAATTTATTTGTGAATTTAAATGATATGGAGTATCATTGAAGATTTAAATCTTGTTATGTCGATTTATGTCTCATAGTTCATCATCATCAATCAAAGAAAAAAATAAGGAAAAACAATCAATTTAAAAGTGAGACAAAATTAGATTAACATATTGATAAATGAAAATATTACTATTTTGATTAGTTTTATATTGTAAAAGGGTTAATTATCAAAGGAAAACTGAGTCAAAAATAGTTTAATAATGAAGGAATAAATTAATAAAAATTATTTTAAACAAATTAACCTTTTAAATAAATTTAAAAATGTTTAGTAAAATTAATTGGGGCAAATTTTTTTGAATGGCCCAAAAAACAAATTTTCGCACAATACCAATAAAGTGATAAAATATACGTGTAGTAATTATCATAGGATGTTGAAAATATAGTCGTGTCAACAACAATTGATATTCTTTTTTACATCTGACAATGCAAAAATTGATGTTCTCATTACTTAAATAAATTTCTCATTACTTAAATAAATTTAATTTTTATACTACCAAAGTGACGAAATGTATGTCAAATTGCACATTTTTTCGATAATAACAAAAGAACTAATTATCATTTCCCAAATTGTCCCATGCGGAATTTGTAAGACTATCCTTAGACAACTTGACATATAATTGTTTCTTCTTAAGAGTTTGTAAGACTATCTTTAAATGTTCACTATACTCTTCTTTAGTCTTAGAGTACACTAAGATATAATCGATAAACACAACAACAAACGAGTCTAGGTAAAGATGAAAGATCCGGTTCATGTAATCCATAAACACTATTGGCACATTAGTCACACCAAAAGGCATAACCAAATACTCATAATGGCCATAACGGGTCCTAAAGGCCATTTTAAAGACATCAGAAGACTTCACTCAAATATGATGGTAACCTGATCTCAATTCGATCATACTAAATACGCATGATCCTCTCAATTGGTCCATAAGATCATTTATCCTAGGTAGCGGGTTCTTATTCTTGATTGTCACTTTATTAAGCTTGCGATAATCGACACACAACCTCATAGAGCTATCCTTCTTCTTAACCAACAACACAGGTGCACCCCATGGTGACACACTAGGTCTTATAAATTGTTTATCTAAAAGCTTAGATAATTGCTTCTTAAGCTCAGACATCTCTAAAGGAGACATCCTATACGCTGCCATGGATATGGGTCCAATACCTGGTACAAGGTTAATGCTAAACTCAATCTCACGCTATAGTGGTAAACTATTGACATCTTCATGGAATACTTCAAGGAATTCACACACAATTGGAACATCTGGTATTACCATTTTTTTCTTCAAATTCCAATAAAGCTAGGATCATGTATAATTGGATATCTTCTTTCCACAGTGCCTTCACTTGGTTGGCGGATATATTGCTAGGCTTTTCCCTATCTTCTAGCTCCATGAATTCAATGGTTTTACTAAAAAAATCTCCGCATACATGGTTGGTTGATAACCAATCCATACCGAGAATCACATCGTCTACACACAAAGGTAAACACACTATGTCCAATCGGAAGTCTTTCCACACGCAGATAGAAATGTTGAGACAAACACTAGAGAGATGTCAACAAAATTACTAGTTGGATATTCACAATCAAATCAAACTGCAAACGATACACATGTAGTCCTAAATGTCTAACACAATCAAGAGACACATAGGAATGAGTAGCACCACAATCAAATAGCACAAACAAAGGTGTTTAGGAAAACCCACAATCGAACCAAATCAAAGCAGATTTTCCCCTCCAAATGAAGATTGGTTCGGTGGGTACCACAGGTGCGGATTATATTGACATCCATAACCCTAAAACTTGTTTTACTTTTTTAATTTGTTTAAAAATCAATTCTATGAAATTAGTTATGAAATTCCGCACAAAATTTACCAGCGGAATTTCCTATCAATCGTAAACTTTGGAGCTGAATTTGTTGTCGATGTTTCCTATGGAACTTTACCGGAATTTCCTAAATTACTTTGTTAGAAATTGAAGAGTTTAGAGAATCTAGACAAATAAAATGTCTATCACTAATTCTACTTTCTCGTTAGTTTTAGAAGAAGAAGAAGAAGAAGAAGAAGAAGAAGAAGAAGAAGAAGAAGAAGAAGAAGAAGTGTCCATTTTTGGATAGAACATTTAATTTTGTAAATGTTTATAAGTTTTGGATTAAGAATAGAAGTGTCCAATTTTTTAGATTAAGGGTAGAAGGCTGAACTCTTAAACTTTTGATTATGCAAATTATTGGCATGAAGCTTTTTGAGAACATGAGCACTTTTGATGTTAAAGAAATTTTAGTGGAACATGGTGTACAAAGTGCCAATGAAGTCCATTATCAGTTGGAGCACACTGAAAGAAAGCATGGTAAGATATGATTGTTTTCATGAATTATCAAAATCACATTGTTATGCATATTTAGAGATACTAGAAAGCTTTTACTGAGTATTTTTATTGCGCTTGTGACCTATGCGTTGTTTATTGCTATTGTGACCTTATGTGATGTTATTTTTAATGAATTTTTTGGAGTGGAAATGAGCGTGGTTTTTTGGTAGGAGGTCGAGCCTTTTTGGTTGATGGAGTTTTAGATTATTTTGGAGTGGATATTTTGGAAGTAGATTTTTCAGATGATTACTGAGGGATGGACACAGCAAAAATGGTTTCCTCATAATTATCAGAGTTAACAACATGGGTAGTGTTGTTTTGAGGAAGCTTTTTTCTTGATGAAACAACCCCAGACATAATTATGGAGGATCTTCTTTTAGGTGCGGAGGAAGTGGGGTTGGACGAGGATGGGTTCTTTGATTTCAGAGTTGAATATGGAGAAGTAATTTTTTCAGATTGCTAAGGAGGATGAGTTAGGTTTGAAGGTTCAAGAGGAGGATAGGCTACAACGTGATCTTCTTCTTGATCATCAAAGTCAGTGTTTGAAAAATTGTTATAACTATTTTCTGGATCCTAAAAGGAAATTTTACGCTTGGCAGTGTGTTTTATACGAGCCATTTTTTAATTGAAGAATAAAGATTTGATTGAGAAAGAGGTTCATTTTTGAAAGTTGTAACTGATATATGAAGGATAAATGAGATTTAAGTAGTGGGAGATTAGAGTTTAAAAAAATAACCGTTACAGGAGGGGGAAGAGGAAGCCATTGAAAACAGAGTAATGATGGTAGCTACGATAGGCTAGAGGAAATGCAGAAACTGACATTGGTAACCGTATGCACATTAAATGCGTGATGGAGGACATGGAAGTTGCGCCACCAGACAGACCAATGAGAGACGTGAAGCATGTGTATGCCTTATCTAACGTTACAAGAGGAAGTTTCACCAAAAAAAGACAACATGTTTTTTGATGGTTTAACTATCCACTGATTCTTAGCCTTATTTAAAAGATTAGATTTGATCTTGCATCAAGAATAAATTGACCAATAAGCATAAACTAAATAAAAATAAAACATTGATTTTCAGGAAAAAATAATTAAATAACTTTGGATAAATTAATGATGGAGAGTTCCTCCAAGATATTTTTGAACTGATCCTCTTGGAGAGGTTTGGTAAAAATATCACCAATTGATTTTCAGTATCAATGAACATTAATTTTATTTCCCCTTTTTGAACATGATCTCTTATAAAATGATGTTTAATTTCAATATGCTTAGATCTATAATGTTTTTTGGGATTTTTTGAAAGATTAATAGCACTTGTATTATCACAGAGGATGGGAATTTTTGCGTACCTTAGAGAGTAATCCTCTAGTTGGTTCTTTATCCATAACAATTGTGAGCAGCATCGTGTAGCTGATACATATTCCGCTTCTGCATTTGATAAAGCAATGGTACATTGTTTTTCGCATGACCAACTTATGAGAGATTTACCAAGAAATTGGCAAGCTCCATTTGGGCTCTTCCTTTCAACTTTGTCTCCAGCATAGTCAGCATCACAATAGGCTATAAGGTCAAGATTTGAGCATCTTTTATACCATATTTCAAGGTTGGTTGTGCCAACAAGGTATCTAAAAATCCTTTTTAATATAGCAAGATGAGATTTTTTAGGAGAGAATTGAAACCTTGCACAAAGACTATGTCAGGTCTACTAGCTGTTAACAATTTCAAGGATCCAATCATCCCTTTGTACTCCTTTTCAGATATTGGAATTCCTTCATCATCCTTGTGTAGCATGGAGTATGGGTGCATAGGAGTTCCCATACTCTTGGACGAACTCATGTTATATTTTTTAAGTAGATCCTTGGTGTATTTTTCTTGAGAGATAAATATGTCAGTTTCTAGTTGTTTGATTTGTAGACCAAGAAAGAATGTCAGCTCTCCCATCATACTCATCTTAAACTCACGTTGCATGAGGTTGGAGAATTCTTTACACATTCTTTCATTAGTGGATCCAAATATTATGTCATTCTCTTATATTTGTACAATTAACATATCCTCTTTAAGAGCTTTTGAGAGTTTGAACACATGATTAGGATTCTTTTCATCCACAAATTAGGAGGTTGGTAAACATATACCTCCTGATTTAAGAAACCATTCAAAAAGGCACTTTTGACATCCATTTGGAATAGTTTGATACCTTTATGAGTAGCATAAACTAGGAGGATTCTTATTGCTTCAAGTCTTTCTAGGATTATGTATTCTATAACCTTTTAACAGTGTGGAGTATCCCAGAAAAATACCTTTATTAGATTTTGGGTCAAACTTTCCCAAATTTTCTTTATTATTTAGAATGTAGCAATAATAACCAATATATGAATATAGGAAATATTTGGTTTTCGGCCTTTCCATAGTTCATATGGAGTTTTGTTTAAAATTTTTCTAATAGATGCATGATTTGAAACATAGCATGTTGTGTTGATTGCTTCGGCCCAAAAGTATTTTTCAATGTTGCCTTCATTTAAAATAGTTCTAGCAATTTCTTGTAAAGTTCTATTTTTCCTTTTAACAACTCCATTTTGTTGGGGAGTTCTTGGGCAAGAAAATTTGTGAGAAATTCCATTTTCTTCAAAATGATTTTTAAAGGAATCATTTTCGAACTCACCTCCACGGTCACTTCTCACCGAGACAATATTTTATCCTTTTTCATTTTGAATCTTTTTGCAAAAATGGTGGAATGCCTCAAAAGCTTCATCTTTATGTTTTAAAACTAAAACACATGTAAAACGTGTGAAATCATCAACAATTACAAATTCATATCTTTTTCCACTAAGACTTGGAGTTTTTATAGGACCAAAGAGGTCAATGTGAAGAAGTTCAAGAGGATGATTTGTTGAAACAATATTTTTAGAATGAAAGCTACTTTTAACTTGTTTTCCTTTAACACAAGCTTCACATACTTTGTCTTTCTCAAAATTAATTTTTAGACAACCTTTAACTAATTCTAATTTTGATAATTTAGAAATAGTATTTAAGCTTGTATGACCAGCTCGTTTGTGCCATATCCGTTTATCCTTTTCAATGGATACAAAACAAGATTCAGTAGGTAAATCATCCAGATATAGTTTATACAAATTCTTTTTTCTAATATCAGAAACAAATATCTACCCGAGGATGACTAATACTTAACAAGTTATGTTTTAAACCATCCACATACTGAACATTTTCAATTTTTGCTGAATTATTTTTACCAATAATACATGTACCTTTTATTTGAGCTTTGTCATTGTTACCAAACGTGACTGATAATCCATCCTTTATCTCCAAAGAAATAAAGTAGCGCTTATCCCCTGTCATATGCCTTGAGCAGCCAATGTCCAAGCACCAATGCTTACTTTTGTTGATCAGAGGATGAACTAGTTTTAGAGTTAAAAAGTAACCTAGTTACCCATATAGAATTGGATCCTTTTTGGTTAGTTTTTCCTCTTGTGAGGATTTTTCTTTTATGATGACAAATAGAATCATGGTGCCCATGTATACCACAAAATGAACATCTTTTCTTTATGTTGTCAACTTTCTTCTTAGCATCATAGTTTTTGAATGTGTGTCCAAGATTTTTGCAACAAGTGCATTTTGGCCTATCCTCTTGTTTTTTAGGTAGGAAAAAATTTTCATATAATTTTTGTTTTTGAGAACTTTTAAAACCAATATCAGCTTTGTCAAAGATTCTAGATTGAGATCTCATTATCTTTTGAAATGTTTCAGTAGATTTAGCAAATTTGGTAATGTCATTTTTTAGTTCTTCAACCTCTATTTTCAAGATTTCTTTTTCTATGTCATCATCTGGAGGACGAATTTTGATATTCTTTTTGTTTAAAAGTGTTTGTTGCTCAGATAATTTCTTATGAGATAATTGCAAATCTAGAATGATTTTTTCATACTTCTTATTCTTAGCTTGAAGCTCCTCATTGAGTTTCTTTATTTTATAAAGTTGAATTTTGAGAAAACCACATTTCTGAGATAAAGTGTTTGAGTCATTTAAAAGATTTTCAAATTCAATTTCTAACTTTTCACAAGTAGGACATAATTCTGAGATGATTACCTTTTCAGTATTTGATTTTGCCATTAGGCAGAGGTTAGCCTCTTCTTCCTTCTCTTGCTCAAAGGATTACTCGTCACTCTCATCCCAAGTAATCATCATAGATTTATTTTTGTAGGGAAATCTTCTTGAGTTCCTTTTGTTTATAGGACACTCAGTTTTGTAGTGTCCCATTTTGTTGCATCCAAAACAAGTTATCTGACTTTTGTCAGTTTTTTCGTTTTGAGGAGATCTTCTATCATGTGCTCTACGATTTATCATCCTCTAAATTCATTTAGAAATCAGACCGAGTTCATCCTCTTCCTCAGATAGAGGATACTCTGAGCTTTCCTTTTTAATGCCATCTTCATTCTTCTTGGAGGATGAGCTTTCTGTTTGGATGGATTTTAGAGCAATAATTGTTCCCTTTTTTCTTGGTTTAGGGTTTAGGGTTTAGGGTTTAGGGTTTAGGGTTTAGGGTTTAGGGTTTAGGGTTTAGGGTTTAGGTTTTAGGGTTTAGGGTTTAGGGTTTAGAGTTTAGGGTTTAGGGTTTAGTACGATTGTTTAGTACGATTGTTAACCTTGAGAACATTTCATCAGTTGTTTCTTCCTCCCTCATTTGGAATAGTTTGAAATCTCTTACTCCCAGGTCAATCCTCGCTTCTTTTACGTGACGTGATCCTTCACGATGGATCTTTAGAGTGTCTCATTTTTCCTTAGCATTTTTTCATTCTTCAACTCTATCGTATCCTTCCGTGCTCAAAGCACACGTTAGAAATAAATGAGCCTTAGAGTTTAGGAGTACCTTAGCATTTTCATCAGTCGTCCACTGTGCTTGAGGTTTCTCGTCGGAGTTGCATTTGTGTTGTTGGTTCTGATGATGCAATCCTTGTTTTCAACCACATACCAAATGTTGTTATCTTGTGATATGAGGAATCATCTCATCTTACCTTTCAAGTTGTAGTAAATTGTGCCATCAAAATAGGGAGGTTTGTTGGATGATTCTCCTTAAGGAATATACTTAGCTTTTGACATTTTTTCTTTTGATATTCTTCTCTTACACTGTTAGATGTAATTTTCTAGAGAACCTTGCTCTGATGCCAATTGTTGTAGCTAAAACATCACTAGAAGGGGGGTTGAATAGAGAAATAGCTATTTAAAAATTCTCTCATGCATTTTGAATTATTATCCTCTTTGAGATGATGCGAATTCGAGGATGGAAATTTAAACCTTTAAATTTTAGCTGAGTAAAAGAAAGAGAAAATATAGAGAATGACACACAACTTTTATACTGGTTCACCCAACGAAGGCTTAGTCCAGTCCTCACACACTTGTGAGATTTTACTAATGATCAAACTGATTAACCTCTCACAGAGAATGATTACACTTTGTGTATTCTTTAGCCTCACCAAGCTTACAACCTTGTTTCTTACTACCAACCATTTCAAAGTGTAACTCACGTGGAAATTACAAAGTGATATGAATGTCATGTTTCTCTTTACTTAAACCCTTTCTAAAAAGATATTTCAAAGATCTAGTGTAGGATTATAGAAATTATAAAGAGATGATGGAAATTGCTCTTGATAGCTTTAAGATACTTGCTCTTGATGTCAAAGTTATACGTGTATTATTTCAAGAAGGCATCAACCAAATCTTTCCACGAACGATTTCAATTTCGCTCGAGATGCATATACCAATTTAATGATGCCCCACTGAAACTGTCTTGAAAACAATGGATGAGAAGTTTGTCATTATGAGCATGAGAAGCCATTTTTCTTCAATACATGGTCAGATGGTTTTTAAAACATGTGGCACCTTTGTATTTTTTTAAAACTTGGACTTTAAGGATAATTCAGAAACCTATTTATTTGAAAAGACAAACCTAAACTCAAATATATATTCAATTGATAAAATTTACCTGCAACTTTGCCATGATGTAATCCTAGAATGGAGAGCTTTTTGTACCTCTTTTTTTATTGAAGTACTTGAATATTATGTCTTCAATGAAAACAGCTCTCTTTTTTCCTTTTTTCTAAACCAAATATAAAAAGAAAAGAAAACATAAGAATATGAACAGAAAAACAAAAGACAACTCGAAAAAAAAAAGAGTAGGAATAAAGTGTATTATACAGGTGGTAGACACGGATCACTACTAAAATGAAAAGGATAGATGAAGCTACCAACCTATACATAAATAACATGTCAGTAAAATGGAAAGGTATTTCTATGCAAATAACCGAATACAAAAAATATATATATATATATATATATATATTATTTCTGTGCAATTAACAGAATGTAAAGCAAATACATATTGTTTCTATGCAAATAACAGAATTTAAAAAGAAAAAAATTATATATCTACTAACCTCCATACTATACTGCTTGGTAACATATACACAAGTGGAAATAACTTTTCCACTACCATATTCCCTTATTATGCGGGAAAAGTTGCACATTTGATATTAACCCATGCGACCACAAAAAGTATCCCCTAGAGTTGTAATATGTGCTAAACCCGGGGTTTCCTATCTACAAATATCATACGAGGAATATTATTCATTAAAATGTTTATTCTATAAAGCACAACATAAAGTTAGATTTATTTCATGTATTTTTACTCACAGCTACTCCTTTCAAATTTATGTCGGTTTTGGTTTGGAGAATGAGTTCCGCAAACTAGGGTGCATAGTGACCTCAAATGAAAAGATGTATAATCATCCAACATAACCTTCAAAATAAAGATTATACTCATATAACACTATAAAAAAAAAATATAATACCTGCATAACTTTCCTCAATAATGAAGAACTTATTGTTTTTGTACTGCTTAAACATTGTGAACCAATATTGCAAAAAAACAAGAGTATCTCTCGATGTATATTACACATATAGAGTGAAACTTATATCAATTTGATATAATTACATGAATTCAAAACAAGTTAAACTGAATGTTTCGATGAGAACATTGTGTTAAAATTATGTTTTTTTTTAAATTAAGTGAATTGTGTTGAATTTGTAGTTTATCAAACTCTAGTTTATAGTTTTATTATTTATAAGTTCAACTCAACATTTTAGGTATTATTCTCATGTTATTCAAAAAAACGTAAATATACTTGTCATTTCATCTATCAAATGGAAAACAATTGTAAGTGTGCACAAAAACAAATGTTACTATAATTCAAAGAAATGGTTTTGCTAATTACCTTTGTTCCAATTGTAGTCATTCTTAACCAAACCCTTGTCAGTTGGTTTGAAAGGACACGTCATCAAAATCTTTAAAAGTAGTCATCAACTCACAAATACAAAGCTAGAAATCAAATAACTCATTGACTTAAATTAGAAAGGACACGTCATCAAAATCATTAAGAGTAGTCATCAACTCACAAAAACAAAGCTAGAAATCAAATAACTCATTGACTTAAATTAGAAAGGAAAAACAAATACATATCATATTGACTGAAAGCAAACATATTTCTTTTACTATGTCGACCTAAAATAGTCACATGAGAATCAGGAAAAAGAGAAAAAGGAAGTTCTAAAAACAGGTATAAATATTCTAAAATAGATGTTTGAAAATTGATCCTTCTCATTCCTATTTATATATAAGTTAAAACTAAACAACTATAATTAAATATTGGTTATAATCTAACAAAGAAAGAACTAGGTATCCCACAGTAAACATACATTTTAGGAATTTTACTCTTACATTCAATGAAAATTCAACTCAATCATATGAAATAGGCACCTTAGTGCTACAAATATCAGTGAGTAAAAGTTTATTCCATCATGTTACGTTGTATAATCATGCATGTAGGAGTAATCCTAAAACAAATCTAATTAGGATTAACTATATTGAAGCAAAAGACAACACACATCAGAAAACAATTTCCCATTGGATTAGACGACAACTACAACAAAAACATATTATGTACAACATGTACAACAACAACAACATGTACAACAACAATAACATATACAACATGTTAAATAACAACAACATGTGGAAAAGAGGAATTGAAAAGAGTAGTAATGGGAAAAGAGGAGGAACCTTGCAATAGTGGTATGCTTAAAGAAAAAAGAAGAGCAACAATCTCTTTTATATGTAAGAAGAAGAAAGAAGAGCGGCGATCTATTTTATATGTAAGAAGAAGAAAGAAGAGCGGCGATCTCTTTTATATGTAAGAAGAAGAAAGAAGAGCGGTGATCTGTTTTATATGTAAGAAGAAGAAAGAAGACAACTACAACAACAACAACATGTACAACAACAATGACATGTACAACATGTACAACAACAACAACAACATGAGGAAAAGAGGAATTGAAAAGAGTAGTAATGGGAAAAAAGGAGGAACCTTGCAATAGTGGTATGCTTGCTGAAGAAAGAAGAGCGGCGATCTCTTTTATATGTAAGAAGAAGAAAGAAGAGCGGCAATCTGTTTTATATGTAAGAAGAAGAAAGAAGAGCGGCGATCTCATTTAAATGTAAGAAGAAGAAAGAAGAGCGGCGATCTCATTTATATGTAAGTAGAAGAAAGAAGAGCGGCGTTCTGTTTTATATGTAAGAAGAAGAAAGAAGAGCGGCGATCTCTTTTATATGTAAGAAGAAGAAAGAAGAGCGGTGATCTGTTTTATATGTAAGAAGAAGAACAGTCCAATTTTTTTGGATTAAGAATAGAAGTGTCCAATTTTTTTGGATTAAAGGCAGAAGGTTGAACTCTTAAACTTTCGTTTATGTAGATTATTGGCATAAAGCTTTTTGAGACAATGAGCACTTTGGATGATAAAGAAATTTTGGTGGAACATGGTGTACAAAGTGCCAATGAAGTCCATTATCAGTTGGAGCACACTGAAAGAAAGCATGGTATGATATGATTGTTTTCGTGAATTATAAAAATCAGATTGTTATGCACATTAAAAGATACTAGAAAGCTTTTACTGGATATTTTTATTGCGCTTGTGACCTTATGTGTTGTTTATTATAATAAGGAAAACTTATCTTAAATTTGTTTTGCATATTGTGTTGATTCAGGGTATATAACACAAACAGTTTAGGTAACACAAATATACAATTAACAATTTAATATACAACATTCAATAAATAACACAAAATATACAATTGATTGTATATAACACAAATATACAATTAACAGTTTAATATGTAACAAAATACAGTTATATTTGAACTTTAGGAAGGGATCTTCCTTCTAAAAATGATTTAAATAAAATAAGTGTTGCTTCCGGCTGGGATGATGAACAGGAATGTCCAGCTCCTCTGACGGTGGCAAAAGACAAAATGTCACCATAAACCACAGTCGATCCTGCAGCCAATCAAAATATTAAAATAAGTTAATTTTTTATATAACAATATAGGGTTGACATACAAAATAACAACTTATCTTTAGCTGAACAGCCAACAATTAATAAAAAAAACTATAAAACAAAAATCTTAACTTTTAAATATATATATACCTTCATTCCATTATACAATGGTCTAAAAGGCTGCGAGATGTTGAACCCAATGTCCTTAACTTATCCATCTAATAAGGATTGTGTGTTAAGGAATGGAATGAATGAATCTTGATCTCCACTACACACAAAATAACTATGCTTAAAAATACAGAACATTATCAAACCAAAGTAAAGAATATGATGTAAGGATTAAGAAAAATTTACTAACCTATATACCATAACTCTTACACCCGATTTGACAAGTGTCCCTAGGAGAGATATGGTTGGAGTATCAAAAAAACTCTTGGCATCATACCCAAGAATACTATAATAAAAGGAAAATGAAATTAGCAATCAATACAGATTTGGTAAAATATATAACATTTTTCAATATAAACTTGGACTTGTATTCAATTTGAAGGATAATTCAGAAGCCTATTTATTTGCAAAGACAAACCTGAACTCAAAGATTCAACTGATAAAACTTACCTGCAACTTTGCCATGATGTAATCCTAGAATGAAGAGCTTTTTGTACTTCTTTCTTATTGAAGTACTTGAATATTATGTCCTCAACACAAAAAACTCTCTTTTTTCCTTTTTGCTAAACCAAATATAAAAAGAAAACATAAGAATATGAACAAATAAAAACAAAAGACAAATCGGAAAAAAAGAGTAGGGATAAAGTGTATTATACAGGTGGTAGACATGGATCACTACTAACAAGAAAAGGATCGATGAAGCTACCAACCTATACATAAATAACATGTCAGCTAAATGGAAAGGTATTTCAATGCAAATAACATAATACAAAAAAATATATATTATTTCAGAGCAAATAACAAAATATAAAACAAATACATAGTATTTCTATGCAAATAACACAATTAAAATATATATATATATATATATATATATATATATATCTACTAACCTTCGTACTATACAGCTTGTTAACATATTCACAAGTGGAATTAACTTTTCCACTACCATATTCCCTTACGATGCGGGAAATGTTGCACACTCTTGTGAGTAACTCATAGGTTGAATTTGATGTCAACCCATACGACCACAAAAATTGCCCCCTAGAGTTGTAATCTGAACTAAACTCTAAGAGAGGGTTTCCTATCTACAAATATTATAAGAGGAACATTAATCATTAAAATGTTTATTCTATAAAGCACAACATAATGTTAAATTTATTTCATATATTTTTACTCACAGCTATTGCTTTCAAATTTATGTCAGTGTTGGTTTGGAGAATGAGTTCAGCAAGCTGGGGTGCATAGTGACCTGAAATGAAAAGATGTATCATCATCCAACATAACCTTCAAAATAAAGATTATACTCATATAACACAATAAAAATATAATACCTGCATAGTTTTCCCCAGTAAGGAAGAACTCGTTATTTTTGTGCTGCTTAAACATTGTGAACTAATGTTGCAAAAAAACAAGAGTATCTCTTGCAGTATATTACATAGATAGAGTGAAACTTATGTCAACATTGTGTTAAAACATGTTAAAATGAATATTACAAGAATTCAAAACTGAATATTACAGGAATTTAAAACTTAATATTGAGTTAAAACCAGTTAAACTGAATATTACACAGATAGAGTGAAACTTATGTCAACATTGTGTTAAAACAAGTTAAAATGAATATTACAGGAATTCAGAACTGAATATTATAGGAATTTAAAACTGAACATTGTGTTAATACAAGGTCAACTGAATATTACAGGAATTTAAAACAAGTAAGTCTTGCTGTATATTACACAGATAGAGTGAAACTTATGTCAACATTGTGTTAAAACAAGTTAAACTGTATATTACACAGATAGAGTGAAACTTATGTCAATATTGTTGTATATTACAGGAATTCAAAACAAGTTAAACTGAATGTTTTGATGAGAACATTGTGTTAAAATTATGTTTTTTCTTAAATTAAGTGAATTGTGTAGAATTTGTAGTTTATGAAACTCTAGTTTATCGTTTTATTATTTATAAGTTCAACTAAACATTTTAGGTATTATTCTCATATTATTCAAGAAAAACTAAATATGCCTATCATTTCATCGTCGATGTGATTATAATATCATTTCATCGTCGATGTGATTATAATATGCCTAACATATTATGTACAACAACAACAACATGTACAACAACAATAACATGTACAACATGTACAACAACAACAACATGTGGAAAAGAGGAATTGAAAAGAGTAGTATTGGGAAAAGAGGAGGAACCTTGCAATAGTGGTATGCTTGTGAAAAAAGAAGAGCGGCGATCTGTTTTATATGTAAGAAGAAGAAAGAAGAGCGACGATCTCTTTTATGTGTAAGAAGTAGAAAGAAGAGCGGCGATCTGTTTTTTATGTAAGAAGAAGAAAGAAGACAACTACAACAACAACAACATATTATGTACAACTTGTACAACATGTATGTAAGACCCATAATTTTAAATTATACTTTATATATTTTAGTGGATTTTGGTATTGAACTCAGGGGGCTTTTTAGCCAAGTTATTAATATTTAGGAAATTTAAATGACCAAAAAGATATTTTGTGACCCCGATTAAAATTATTCGTCGATCAATAAAGTAAATTAACTGCGGTGGATCTTTTACGAAGAATTTAATTCTAGAGAGTTTCGTTAAAAATATCCTGGGTTGCTAAAAATTGTATCTGTTAATTGAGCTGCGATGATAGTAGATATTTTTAACTAAAAGTAGGTTAGAGAGGTTATGGGTGAAATGATAATTTAATAAATTTTTAGATATTTTTAGATAATTGTTTAAAGTAATATATATATATATATATATGTATATATATGTATATATATTTGTTTGGAGAGAAAAGGAAAGGAAATAGAAAGGAAAGAAGGAAAAAGAAAGAAAAGAAAAACAAAGGAAAGAAAAGAGAGAAACTCCTTCTTCTTCCTCTGCCTCGCGTTAAACAACCTCCCTCCCTCCTTCTTCCATTTTCGTCTTTCTTGCTTCCTTTAAGTTCGAGAATTGAAACCCAAGGAATTATGGGTGAGTAAGAACAAATTTCCCGCTTCTTCCTCCTTCCTGGATTTGAAAACGGAGTTAGGGATTTCAAAACCGTCAAACACACAAACCTTCCCGTTTCATCTAGATCTAAGCTTCGTTTCGCAAAGAGATAGAACGGAAAGTTGTTCACTACCATGCTACGGTGCTAGGGAACCAACTTTGGACGCGACGTTGCGAGTGGAAGTTTTACCGGATTTACTCGCGGTACCGTAATTTCACGTTAAAGCTAACGTGAAGGTAAGGGCTCCTTCCAAACTTCTAGTTTGCATTTAGGGACTTATTTGTGGATGTGTGGAAAAGATTTCGTTAGGGTTGAAGTGTTGATTTGGGGAAAATGAATCTAAGGCTTTATGGGTAAAATCTTAGAGTTAGGTTTTGGTTATATTGATGAATGTTTCGTGGAAAATGAATTTAAACTCATTTATGTATGATTTTGAGTAAATGAAACTTGTTGTGTTTGAGTGGTTGGTTGTGTTGATTTGTGTTTGTCGTATTTGACGCGTTCTTAATTAATACTAATGAAATTTGATATGTGTATGGTTGGATTTTGTGGAGAAATGAATCGATGTGTTTTGGTGTGAATCGTGGATTGAATTTGATAATATGTTTGAGTTTGTTTTGTGTGGAATTTGAAAACCATTACGTAAAATGAGTATTAAGAAAGGGGAATCCTTTAATGTTTTGTTTACTTAATGTTTGTTTTGAAAATCGTTTAAGTTAAAAGAGTATTAAGAATGGGGAATCTCTTAATATTTTTGTTTGCTTAATGTTTGTTTTGAAAATCGTTTAAGTTAAAAGAGTATTAAGAATGGGGAATCTCTTAATATTTTTGTTTGCTTAATGTTTGTTTTGAAAATCGTTTAAGTTAAAAGAGTATTAAGAATGGGGAATCTCTTAATATTTCTGTTTGCTTAATGTTTGTTGTGAAAATCGTTTAAGTTAAAAGAGTATTAAGAATGGGGAATCTCTTAATATTTCTGTTTGCTTAATGTTTGTTGTGAAAATCGTTTAAGTTAAATGAGTATTAAAAACGGGGAATCTTTTAATATCTGCATTTGCTTAACGATTGTTGTGGATGGAGTCAGTATATGCTCATGCATTTTCATGCTTTTTGTAAATCGTGCAGACCCGTGATAGGTGGCACCTTGATAAATAGTACTTTGGCCTGTGATAGGCGGTACATTTATGATTTACGTTTTTGTAAATTGTGCAGACCCGTGATAGGTGGCACCTTGGTAAATAGTACTTTGGCCCGTGATAGGCGGTACATTTACGATTTACGGTTTTTTGTAAATTGTGCAGACCCGTGATAGGTGGCACCTTGGTAAATAGTACTTTGGCTTGTGATAGGCAGTACATTTACAATTTACGTTCTTTTTAGTAAACCGTGCAGACCCGTGATAGGTGGCACCTTGGTAAATGGTACGGGCCTGTGATAGGCAGTACGTTTATGGTTTACGCTTTTTAGTAAATCGTGCAGACCCGTGATAGGTGGCACCTCGGTAATTGGTACTTCGGCCCGCGATAGGCGGTACAATTATGATTTATGGCCCTTTGATGAGGGTTTTGGTTTGGAATTCCGAGTCCATGCATTTTGGAATATACGCATTGCATTAGGGTGCTTGGCACATGAGTCATGTGTGATTCAAGTCATGATTGAATGTTATGTATTGATGTTGTGTGTAAGTGTAATTGATTATAAAATTATTTCGAAACTCAAGTTGTCGTGGTAATTGTGTTGAAGTTGCTAAGTGGTATGTATTGATTATTATGTGTAAAGTGTGATGGGTTGTAAAACTAATTCGAAACCCAATTTGTCGTGGTGATCGTGTGGGAATTGCTAAGTGTTAAGATTTGGAGTTGTTATGAATGTGATTGAGTTAGTTTATGTATTTTTTGGAAGAATATGAAGGGAAATCGATTTCCCAATCGATTTGATGAGTTACAGGGACTTCTCTAATTTGACAAAATCGATTTGCCAATGGATTTGGTAATTTGTTTTTTAAAACAATTTAAGAAATCGATTTGGCAATCGATTGGTATGTTTCATGTTTTCTTGAATCTTGAAAATATCTTGATACAATCGATTTACCAATCGATTTGGTCATTACAGCAGCTCAGCTATTTGGTCAAAATCGATTTGGCAAATGATTGGAAATGTTACAAGGGCTCAGCAATTCATTCAATCGATTGCCCAATCGATTGATTTATGCCCATAATACAAATTTCACTAAAAATCCTTCAAGCAATCGATTTCCCAATCGATTTGCTCAGTAGGAATTTTTATTATGAGTTAGATATTCAATTGCTCGATTGATTCATCAATGGATTGGGTCGTTGTTTATTACTTGATTGATTTAAGACTTTAATTGATTTCATTTTTACTTGGCAAGTGTTATATGAACTTTTAGCATATGGAAAATCCTTTTAAGGTGCATGCTAAGTTGAAAGGTTATTTTGTGCATTTAAAAACTTAAATGTTATGTGTTAATCATTAATTTCGGTTGGTGGCCCTTTACAACTATTGTGAATATATGGGCTTCGCCCTTAGATGAGAGCCAGGACAATCCTACCGGTTCGTACCCTATGGATGGGAATGTAGATGGGAATGCATGACTGGAGCTATGTTAGGAGGATCTTACGGGGCGCGTGGAGATCACTCAGGGTGTATAGCTATAGTTTTTATTTTTGTAGAATGATCAGATTAGGATGACATAGAGGGAACAAATGTCTTTCTTTTGGATTACGTTATTTTGAACTAGAAAACTGTACCTTTACTAATATTTTCAGTATGACAACTTATTTGAATGGGTTCCATGTATCATTTGTTGTTGTGTAAATACTTTGGATTCATATTTCAAGAGAACTATTCCGCTGCTTATCAATTATATTGACTTAATCATTTATCAAAGGTATTTCCTTATTTGTTTCTCTGTTTTATTTTAATCTCTTTTGAAAAAAAAAATATACACCATCGCTTTGAAAATCGGGGTGTTACAATGTACAACAACAACAACATCTACAACAACAACATGTACAACATGTACAACAACAATAACATGTACAACATGTACAACAACAACAACATGTGGAAAAGAGGAATTGAAAAGAGTAGTAATGGGAAAAGATCAGAAACCTTGCAATAGTAGTATGATTGTTGAAGAAAGAAGAGCGGCGATCTCTTTTATATGTAAGAAGAAGAAAGAAGAGTGGCGATCTCTTTTATATGTAAGAAGAAGAAAGAAGAGCGGTGATCTCTTTTAAATGCAAGAGGAAGAAAGAAGAGCGGCGATCTCTTTTATATGTAAGTTGAAGAAAGAAGAGCGGCGTTCTCTTTTATATGAAAAGAAGAAGGAAGAAGAGCGGCGATCACTTTTATATGTAAGAAGAAGAAAGAAGAACGGCGATCTGTTTTATATGTAAGAAGAAGAAAGAAGACAACTACAACAACAACAACATATTATGTACAACATGTACAACAACAACAACAACAGCAACATGTACAACAACAACAACATGTATAACATGTACAACAACAATAACATGTACAACATGTACAACAACAATAACTTGTGGAAAAGAGGAATTGAAAAGAGTAGTAATGGGAAAAGAGGAGGAACCTTGCAATAGTGGTATGAGATTGAATATGAGATTGATTTTTAACTTTTTTATTTGGTGGTTTATAACAATGATCATTGCTTTGTAAGAAATTGAGTGAAAATTTGCTTCTTAAAATGATCATAAGAAAATTGACAATCGTGGATGGAATAAATAGTAGGTCTATCACATGTACAACAACATCAACATGTGGAAAAGAGGAATTGAAAAGAGTAGTAATGGGAAAAGAGGAGGAACCTTGCAATAGTGGTATGCTTGCTGAAAAAAGAAGAGCGACGATCTCTTTTATATGTAAGAAGAAGAAAGAAGAGCGGCGATCTGTTTTACATGTAAGAAGAAGAAAGAAGACTACTACAACAACAACAACAACATATTTTGTACAACATGTACAACAACAACAACATGTGGAAAAGAGGAATTGAAAAGAGTAGTAATGGAAAAAGAGGAGGTACCTTGCAAGTGTGGTATGCTTGCTGAAGAAAGAAGAGCGGCGATCTCTTGTATATGTAAGAAGAAGAAAGAACAGCAGCGATTTGTTTTATATGAAAGAAGAAGAAAGAAGAGCGGCGATCTCTTTTAAATGTAAGAAGAAGAAAGAAGTGTGTCGATCTCTGTTGGAAAACTATGACTTCTTTTGATTAACAACGAGAGAATTAAGATCAAATCCAACTAGTTCGACATAATTCCCACATTAATCATGCAACATTCATACAACTCATACACAGCGGAAATTTAAAATCACATACAAAATTATCAAGAAGCATACAAGAATAAGCAGGTATACAATACTTAAAATTAAAGAGAAGGGATAAGAAAGATTGCACTGCGATATATCCTGGTTCAGCCGTTAATCTAACGACCTACATCCAGTCCCGAAATCACAATGTGATTTCAGCATTTTGCTATAGAATGAATTCGAGTACTTTTACAGATTTTTCAGTCTTCTACACGACCTATCAATCTAACTCCCTTCACTCCTATCTTGTCACCACTTGATCCTTGGAGTTTATCCCCAAACTCACACAAGATCAAAGTAAAACTTCCTCTTGATGATATCACACCAACAAGGATAGCCACCAGTTTCCAAATTGGATTTTCTACAACTTCAATTACAAACAATTGACTTTTACATGAACAAAGAAAAGAAGTATCAAGAATTGTATTCAATCACTCTAGCATCACACAAAGAATTGATTTGCCAATGAATATTTTTGTGTGTTGAGAAACTTTTCTTTCAAAGTGTTTTTCAGAGGTATGCAAAAATTGAGAGCAAAAGATTCTGAAAATTATGAAAAGTTTTGTGCAAGAGTTATATTTTAAAATGATTGAAACATCTTATATATATTCAAGGAAAACACCAGGACAGTCGATTGCCCAATCGAGTTTATAAAGGCATAGTCGATTGCTGCATCGAGTGTCGTATCTCATGTGTTTCTGGAAACTTGAAATATATAAGCTTCACTTGATTGGACAATCGATTCATTCAATTTCTGAATCAGACATGATGCTATGATTTTCTTTAAATCAATCGAGTATCGTGATCAAAGTGACTCAGATACTGCAAACAATCAAGTTGACAATCGAGTGGACAATCGAGTTGGCATAAACTGAGTGCTCTCTGTAACTCAAACTTTAGCGTCAATCGAATTGTCAATCCATTGTGCAATCGAGTGAGCCTGTTACAGACCTCAGCTATTTTTAACAGTCTATGTGCCATTCGATTGATGAACCATTCAATCAATTGTCTATTCGATTGTTTAAGAGTTGAGTTTCATAAAACTTGAATGAATGATAAAAGTTCATTTGCAAGGACTTAAGTGTGAGACCCTAGTGATTAGTCTACTCAACTTGAAACTTTGACACCTAATACCACTATACAATTTTGCATCTTCCTCAAGTGCATCTTCCAACTTTGGTTGATTCCTAGAGTTGCAAGCTATTGTTCCATGTGTGTGGTGTCTTCATGTTTGCCTGAAATGTTTCTCAATTCAAAACATTAGATAAAGCAAATATTTCATGTGTACTGTATGTTTGGGACTTAAATCAAAAACTTGATCAGGGAAGCTCATGACTTACAATCTCTTTTATATTTAAGTAGAAGAAAGAAGAGCGGCGATCTGTTTTATATGTAAGAGGAAGAAAGAAGAGCGGCGATTTCTTTTATATATAAGAAGAAGAAAGAAGACAACTACAACAACAACAACAACATATTATGTACAACATGTACAACAACAACTTGTATAACAAGTATAACAACAATAACATGTACAACATGTACAACAACAACATGTGGAAAAGAGGAATTGAAAAGAGTAGTAATAGGAAAAGAGGAGGAACCTTGCAATAGTGGTATGAGATTGAATATGAGAATGATTTTTAACTTTTTGATTTGGTGGTTTCTAACAATGATCACTGCTCTGTAAGAAATTGAGTGAAAATTTGCTTCTTAAAATGATCTTAAGACAATTGACAATCGTGGATGGAATAAATAGTAGGCCTATCACATGTACAAGGTTTAGGTATAGATCATATCACATTTCCTTTTTAATACTTTTTGAGGTTTTATTCAATTTTGCTCTTTCAAAGTGACATTGAAGTTTAATTTTTAAATCATCTTCAATTAATACTAGCTGCCAGCTTTAATACAATTTTGGATGGAACATTTAATTTTATAAATGTTTATAAGTTTTGGATTATGAATAGAAGTGTCCAATTTTTTTGGATTAAAGGCAGAAGGTTGAACTCTTAAACTTTTGATTATGCAGATTATTGGCACGAAGCTTTTTGAGAAAATGAGCACTTTTGATGATAAATAAATTTTGGTGGAACATGGTGTACATAGTGTCAATGAAGTCTAATATCAGTTGGAGCACACTGAAAGAAAGCATGGTAAGATATGATTGTTTTCATGAATTACAAAAAAACACATTATTATACATATTTAAAGATACTAGAAAGCTTTTAGTTGATATTTTTATTGCGCTTGTAACCTTAGGTGTTGTTTATTATAATAAGGAAACCTTATCTTAAATTTGTTTTGCATATTGTGTGGAATCAGTGTATACAACCCAAACAAATATACAATTAACAATTTAATATACAACATTCAATAAATAACACAAATATACAATTGCTTGTATATAACACAAATATACAATTAACAGTTTAATATGTTACAAAACACAGTTATATTTGAACTTTAGGAAGGGATCTTCCTTCAAAAAATGATTTAAATAAAATAAGTGTTGCTTCCGGCTGGGATGATTCACAGGAATGTCCAGCTCCTCTCACGGTGGCAAAAGACAAAATATCACCGTAAACCACAGTAGATCCTGCAGCCTATCAAAATATTAAAATAAGTTAATTTTTTATATAACAATATAGGGTTGACATACAAAATAACAACTTATCTTTAGCTGAACAGCCAACAGATAATAAAAAAAAAACTATAAAATAAAAATCATAACATTAAAATATATATATACCTTCATTCCATTATACCATGGTCTAAAAGGCTCGAGATGTTGAACCCAATGTCCTTAACTAATCCATCTAATAAGGATTGTGTGTTAAGGAATGGAATGAATGAATCTTGATCTCCACTACACACAAAATAACTATGCTTAAAAATACAGAACATTGTCAAACCAAAGTAAAGAATATGATGTAAGGATTAAGAAAAATTTACTAACCTATATACCATAACTCTTACACCCGATTTGACAAGTGTCTCTAGGAGAGATATGGTTGGAGTATCAAAAAAACTCTTGGCATCATACCCAAGAATACTATAATAAAAGGAAAATGAAATTAGCAACCAATACAGATTTGATAAAATATATAACATTTTTCAATATAAACTTGAACTTATTTTCAATTTGAAGGATAATTCAGAAGTCTATTTATTTGCAAAGACAAACCTGAACTCAAAGATTCAACTGATAAAACTTACCTGCAACTTTGCCATGATGTAATCTTAGAACGGAGAGCTTTTTGTACTTCTTTCTTATTGAAGTACTTGAATATTATGTACTCAATACAAAAAGCTCTATTTTTTCCTTTTTGCTAAACCAAATATAAAAAGAAAACATAAGAATATGAACAAATAAAAACAAAAGACAACTCGGAAAAAAAGAGTAGGGATAAAGTGTATTATACAGGTGGAAGACACGGATCACTACTAACATGAAAAGGATCGATGAAGCTACCAACCTATACATAAATAACATGCCAGTTAAATGGAAAGATATTTCTATGCAAATAACATAATACAAAAAAAATATATATTATTTCAGTACAAATAACAGAATATAAAACAAATACATATTATTTCTATGCAAATAACAGAATTTAAAAAAAAATATATATATATCTACTAACCTCTGTACTATATAGCTTGTTAACATATACACAAGTGGAATTAACTTTTCCACTACTATATTCCCTTATGATGCGGGAAATGTTGCACACTCTTGTGAGTAATTCATAGGTTGAATTTGATATCAACCCAAGCGACCACAAAAATTGCCCCCTAGAGTTGTAATCCGAGCTAAACTCTAAGAGGAGGTTTCCTATCTAAAAATATCATAAGAGGAACATTACTCATTAAAATTTTTATTCTATAAAGCCCAACATAAAGTTAAGTTTATTTCATATATTTTTACTCACAGCTATTGATTTCAAATTTATGTCAGCTTTTGGTTTGGAGAATGTGTTCAGCAAGCTGGGGTGCATAGTGACCTGAAATGAAAAGATGTATCATCATCCAACATAACCTTCAAAATAAAGATTATCCTTCAAAATAAAGATTATACTCATATAACACAATAAAAATAAAAATATAATACATGCATAACTTTCCCCAGTAATTAAGAACTCATTGTTTTTTGTACTACTTTAACAATGTGAACCAATGTTGCAAACAAACAAGAGTATCACTTGATGTATATTACACAGGTAGAGTGAAACTTATATCAACATTGTGTTAAAATAAGTTAAAATGAATATTACAGGAATTCAAAACAAAATATTGCAGGAATTTAAAACCGAACATTGTGTTAAAACAAGTTAAACTGAATATTACACAGATAGAGTGAAACTTATGTCAACATTGTGTTAAAACAAGTTAAAATGAATATTACAGGAATTTAAAACTGAACCTTGTGTTAAAACAAGTTAAATTGAATATTACATAGATAGAGTGAAACTTATGTCAACGTTGTGTTAAAACAAGTTAAAATGAATATGACAGGATTTCAAAACTGAATATTACAGGAATTTAAAACTGAATATTGTGTTAAAACAAGTTAAACTGAATATTACACAAATAGAGTGAAACTTATGTCAACATTGTGTTAAAACAAGTTAAAATGAATATTACAAGAATTCAAAACTGAATATTACAGGAATTTAAAACTGAACATTGTGTTAAAACAAGTTAAACAGAATATTACACAGATAGAGTGAAACTTATGTCAACATTGTGTTAAAATAAGTTAAAATGAATATTACAGTAGTTCAAAACTGAATATTACAGGAATTTAAAACAAGTAACTCTTGTTGTATATTACTCAGATAGAGTGAAACTTATGTCAACTTTATTGTATATTACCAGAATTCAATACAAGTTAAACTGAATGTTTTGATAAGAACATTGTGTCAAAATTATGTTTTTTCATAAATTAAGTGAATTTGTGTAGAATTTGTAGTTTGTGAAACTCTAGTTAATTGTTTTATTATTTATAAGTTCAACTAAACATTTTAGGTATTATTCTCTTGTTATTCAAGAGAAAGTAAATATGTCTATGATTTCATCGTCGATGTGATTATAATATCACTTCATCGTCGATGTGGTTATAATATGCCTAACATATTATATACATGTACAACATGTACAACAACAACAACATGTACAACAACAACATTTGGAAAAGAGGAATTGAAAAGAGTAGTAATGGGAAAAGAGGAGGAACCTTGCAATGGTGGTATGCTTGCTGAAAAAAGAAGAGCGACGATTTCTTTTGTATGTTAGAAGAAGAAAGAAGAACGGCGATTTGTTTTATATGTAAGAAGAAGAAAGAAGAGCGGCGATCTGTTTTATATGTAAGAAGAAGAAAAAAGACAACTACAACAACAACAACATATTATGTACAACATGTACAACAACAATAATATGTACAACAACAACAACATGTGGAAAAGAAGAATTGAAAAGAGTAGTAATAGGAAAAGATTAGGAATCTTGCAATAGTGGTATGTTTGCTAAAGAATGAACAGCGGCGATCTCTTGTTTATATAAAACAACAACAACAACATGTATAACATGTACAACAACAACAACATGTGAAAAAGAGCAATTGAAAATAGTAGTATTGGGAAAAGCGGAGGAATCTTGCAATAGTGGTATGAGATTAAATTGAAAGGTATTTCTATGCAAATAACATAATACAAAAAAAATATATATTATTTCAATGCAAATAACAGAATTTAAATATATATATATATATATATATATATATATATATATATATATCTACTAACCTCCGTGCTATAGAGTGTGTTAACATATACACAAGTGGATTTAACTTTTCCACTACCATATTCCCTTTCGATGCGGGAAATGTTGCACACTCTTGTGAGTAACTCATAGGTTGAATTTGATATCAACCCATGCGACCACAAAAATTGCCCCCTAGAGTTGTAATCGGAGCTAAACTCTAAGAAGAGGTTTCCTATATACAAATATCATAAGAGGAACATTACTCATTAAAATGTTTATTCTATAAAGCACAACATAAAGTTAAGTTTAATTCATGTATTTTTACTCACAGATATTCCTTCCAAATTTATGTCAGTTTTGGTTTGGAGAATGAGTTCAACAAGCTGGGGTGCATAGTGACCTGAAATGAAAAGATGTATCTTCATCCAACATAACCTTCAAAATAAAGATTATACTCATATAACACAATAAAAATATAATATCTGCATAACTTTCCCCAGTAATGAAGAACTCATTGTTTTTGTACTGCTTAAACATTGTGAACCAATGTTGCAAATAAACAAGAGTATCTCTTGATGTATATTACACAGGTAGAGTGAAACTTATGTCAACATTGTGTTAAAATAAGTTAAAATGAATATTACAGGAATTCAAAACTGAATATTATAGGAATTTAAAACTGAACATTGTGTTAAAACAAGTTAAACTGAATATTACACAGATAGAGTGAAACTTATGTCAACATTGTATTAAAACAAGTTAAAATGAATATTACAGGAATTTAAAACTGAACATTGTGTTAAAACAAGATAAACTGAATATTACACAGATAGAGTGAAACTTATGTCAACATTGTGTAAAAACAAGTTACAATGAATATTACTGGAATTCAAAACTAAATATTACAGGAATTTAAAACTGAACATTGTGTTAAAACAAGTTAAACTGAATATTACACAGATACAGTGAAACTTATGTCAACATTGTGTTAAAACAAGTTAAATTGTACATTACACAAATAGAGTGAAACTTATGTCAACTTTATTGTATATTACCAGAATTCAAAATAAGTTAAACTGAATGTTTTGATGAGAACATTGTGTTAAAAATTAGTTGTTTCTTAAACTAAGTTAATTTGTGTAGAATTTGTAGTTTATGAAACTCTAGTTAATTGTTTTATTATTTATAAGTTCAACTTAACATTTTAGGTATTATTCTCATGTTATTCAAGAAAAAGTAAATATTCCTATCATTTCATCGTCGATGTGATTATAATATCACTTCATCGTTGATGTGGTTATAATATGTCTAACATATTATATACAACATGTACAACAACAACAACAACAACACAACATGTACAACATGTACAACAATAACAACATGTGGAAAAGAGGAATTGAAAAGAGTAGTAATGGGAAAAGAGGAGGAACCTTGCAATGGTGGTATGGTTGCTGAAAAAAAAATAGTGACGATCTCTTTTATATGTTAGAAGAAGAAAGAAAAGCGGCGATCTGTTTTATATGTAAGAAGAAGAAAGAAGTGGGGTGATCTCTTTTATATGTAAGAAGAAGAAAGAAGAGCGGCGATCTGTTTTATCTGTAAGTAGAAGAAAAAAGACAACTACAACAACAACATATTATGTACAACATGTACAACAACATGTACTACAACAATAATATGTACAACAACAACAACATGTGGAAAAGAAGAATTGAAAAGAGTAGTAATGGGAAAAGATGAGAAATCTTGTAATAGTGGTATGCTTGCTAAAGAATGAACAGCAGCAATCTCTTGTATTTGTAAAACAACAACAACAACATGTGGAAAAGAGCAATTAAAAAGAGTAGTAATGGGAAAAGCGGAGGAACCGTGCAATAGTGGTATGAGATTGAATGGAAAGGTATTTCTATGCAATTAAATAATAAAAAAAAATATATTATTTTAGTGCAAATAACAGAATATAAAACAAATACATATTATTTCTATGCAAATAATAGAATTTAAAAAAAAATACATATTATTTCTATGCAAATAACAGAATTTAAAAAAATATATATATCTACTAACCTCTGTACTATATAGCTTGTTAACATATACACAAGTGGAATTAACTTTTCCACTACCATATTCCCTTTCGATGCGGGAAATGTTGCACACTCTTGTGAGTAACTCATAGGTTGAATTTGATATCAACCCATGCGACCACAAAAATTGCCCCCTAGAGTTGTAATCTGAGCTAAACTCTAAGAAGAGGTTTCCTATCTACAAATATCATAAGAGGAACATTACTCATTAAAATGTTTATTCTATAAAGCACAACATAAAGTTAAGTTTAATTCATATATTTTTACTCACAGTTATTCCTTCCAAATTTATGTTCGTTTTGGTTTGGAGAATGAGTTCAGCAAGTTGGGGTGCATAGTGACCTGAAATGAAAAGATGTATCATCATCCAACATAAACTTCAACTTTAAGATTATCTTTCAAAATAAAGATTATACTCACATAACACAATAAAAATAAAAATATAATGCCTGCATAACTTTCCCCAGTAATGAAGAACTCATTGTTTTTGTACTGTTTTAACATTGTGAACCTATGTTGCAAACAAACAAGAGTATCTCTTGATGTATATTACACAGGTAGGGTGAAACTTATGTCAACATTGTGTGAAAATAAGTTAAAATGAATATTACAGGAATTCAAAACAAAATATTATAGGAATTTAAAACTAAACATTGTGTTAAAACAAGTTAAACTATATATTACACAGATATAGTGAAACTTATGTCAATATTGTGTTAAAACAAGTTAAAATGAATATAAGCGGAATTCAAAACTGAATATTACAGGAATTTAAAACTGAACATTGTGTTAAAACAAGTTAAATTGAATATTACATAGATAGAGTGAAACTTATGTCAACGTTGTGTTAAAATAAGTTAAAATGAATATTATAGGAATTAAAAAATGGAATATTACAGGAATTTAAAACTGAATATTGTGTTAAAACAAGTTAAACTGCATATTACACAGGTAGGGTGAAACTTATGTCAACATTGTGTTAAAATAAGTTAAAATGAATATTACAAAAATTCAAAACAAAATATTATAGGAATTTAGAACTGAACATTGTGTTTATACAAGTTAAACTATATATTACACAGATAGAGTGAAACTTATGTCAACATTGTGTTAAAATAAGTTAAAATGAATATTACAGGAATTCAAAACAAAATATTACAGGAATTTATAACTGAACATTGTGTTAAAACAAGTTAAACTGAAAAGAGTAGTAATGGGAAAAGAGGAGAAATCTTGCAATAGTGGTATGCTTGCTAAAGAATGAACAGCGGCGATCTCTTGTATATGTAAAACAACAACAACAACATGTATAACATGTACAACAACAATAACATGTACAACATGTACAACAACAACAACATGTGGAAAAGAGCAATTGAAAAGAGTAGTAATGGAAAAAGTGGAGGAACCTTGCAATAGTGGTATGAGATTGAATGGAAAGGTATTTCTATGCAAATAACATAATACAAAAAAAATATATATTATTTCAGTGCAAATAACAGAATATAAAATAAATACATATTATTTCTATGCAAATAACAGAATATAAAAAAAATACATATTATTTCTATGCAAATAACAAAATTTTAAAAAAAATATACGTATATCTACAAACCTCTGTACTATACAACTTGTTAAAATATACACAAGTGGAATTAACTTTTCCACTACCATATTCCCTTTCGATGCGGGAAATGTTGCACACTCTTGTACTCTTGTGAGTAACTCATAGGTTGAATTTGATATCAACCCATGTGACCACAAAAATTGCCCCCTAGAGTTGTAATTTGAGCTAAACTCTAAGAAGAGGTTTCCTATCTACAAATATCATAAGAGGAACATTACTCATTAAAATATTTATTCTAAAAAGCACAACATAAAGTTAAGTTTAATTCATATATTTTTACTCACAGTTATTCCTTCCAAATTTATGTCAGTTTTGGTTTGGAGAATGAGTTCAGCAAACTGGGATGCATAGTGACCTGAAATGAAAAGATGTATCTTCATCCAACATAACCTTCAAAATTAAGATTATCCTTCAAAATAAAGATTATACTTATATAACACAATAAAAATATAGTATCTGCATAACTTTCCCCATTAATGAAGAAATCATTGTTTTTGTACTGCTTAAACATTGTGAACCAATGTTGCAAATTAACAAGAGTATCTCTTGATGTATATTACACAGGTAGAGTGAAACTTATGTCAACATTGTGTTAAAATAAGTTAAAATGAATATTACAGGAATTCAAAACTGAATATTACAGGAATTTAAAACTGAACATTGTGTTAAAACAAGTTAAACTGAATATTAAACAGATACAGTGAAACTTATGTCAACATTGTGTTAAAACAAGTTAAAATGAATATTACAGAAATTCAAAACTGAATATTACAGGAATTTAAAACTAAACGTTGTGTTAAAACAAGTTAAATTGAATATTACATAGATAGAGTGAAACTTATGTTAAAATTGTGTTACAACAAGTTAAAATGAGTATTACAGAAATTCAAAACTGAATATTACAGGAATTTAAAACTGAACATTGTGTTAAAACAAGTTAAACTGAATATTACACAGATAGAGTAAAACTTATGTCAACATTATGTTAAAACAAGTTAAAATGAATATTACCGAAATTCAAAACTGAATATTACAGGAATTTAAAACTGAACATTGTGTTAAAACAAGTTAAACTGAATATTACACAGATAGAGTGAAACTTATGTCAACATTGTGTTAAAATAAGTTAAAATGAATATTACAGGAATTCAAAACTGAATATTACAGGAATTTAAAACTAAACATTGTGTTAAAACAAGTTAAACTGAATATTAAACAGATACAGTGAAACTTATGACAACATTGTGTTAAAACAAGTTAAAATGAATATTACAAGAATTTTAAAACTGAATATTATAGGAATTTAAAACTGAACATTGTGTTAAAACAAGTTAAACTGAATATTACATAGATAGAGTGAAACTTATGTCAACATTGTGTTAAAACAAGTTAAAATAAATATTACAGAAATTCAAAACTGTATATTACAGGAATTTAAAACTGAACATTGTGTTAAAACAAGTTAAACTGAATATTACACAGATAGAGTAAAACTTATGTCAACATTATGTTAAAACAAGTTAAAATGAATATTACCGAAATTCAAAACTGAATATTACATGAATTTAAAACTGAACATTGTGTTAAAACAAGTTAAACTGAATATTACACTGATAGAGTGAAACTTATGTCAACATTGTGTTAAAACAAGTTAAAATGAATATTACAGAAATTCAAAACTGAATATTACAGGAATTTAAAACTAAACATTGTGTTAAAATAAGTTAAACTGAATATTACACAGATAGAGTGAAATTTATGTCAACATTGTGTTAAAACAAGTTAAAATGAGTATTACAGGAATTCAAAACTGAATATTACAGGAATTTAAAACTGAACATTGTGTTAAAACAAGTTAAACTGAATATTACACAGATACAGTGAAACTTAAAAGAACAATGACAATAAAAGTTGGTATATTGTGGTAGAAGTTAAATCCAGAAATCAAGTGAATGAGTGCAACAATACACATAAACATTAACATTAGTGAACCAATGAGAGAATTTAGATAGAGATATTGATGGAATGTGCTTAAATGAACATATTATGAGGCAAGAAGAGGAATCCAAAGAATCTGACAATGCATGTGACTTTGATACTGATGACTACTCTAAGAATAATAATTCTGACTTAGAATAAAAAGAATTATTTTTAGTATTATTGGTTTTTTTATTTATTTATTTTTGGCTCGATTACTATTTTAGTACCTCTAATTTTTTTAAACGATTAAAATCTATCAAATTTTTTATTTTTACAATTAAGTCCCTCCATCTCTAACACAACATTTTTTCTTGTGAAACTAGATCAAAATCAACTGTTGATGCATGAAAGAGTCACAAACAGATCTTAAATAATTGCAAAAGGAACGTAGTGCTTCAATAACTAAATAATTGTAAAGAGGAACAATTAAGCAGTAATCAAATTTTGCTTTAGCAATTTTATAAACTTGTTTTACTAATTATTGTTGTATTGTCAAAATTCTCTGGTTATAAAAAGGCAAGTAAGCTTGTGCAAAACAAAGGTAGCAATGTAAGAATAGAGATAAAAAATAATTGACCCACATTCATGACTAATCACCATTAACTTGATAATTTCAACGCAAACACATCAATTTTTAAAAAGGAACTCTGCTTGATTACTTTTGTGCACTGAAGTAAGAAATTTAACATATACTTCATATTCAATCCAATATTTTGTTAATTTAACATTTCCCTTACTTTATGAACTAAAATCATGTTCTATTAAATATTATTTGTTCATTAATAAAAGAATTAAAGAGACAGAGAGTTACTGTGAGCTATGCCTATCAAGTATGAAATGAATTTTTTAATCTTTCTCTTGCTTTAATATCATTAAAATTACTAAGGCATGCCTATCAATTTGTTGTTTTCAGCAATGTTCACATTTATTCTATTTAGTTATAGCACCCCCAAAACACGATTCAGATTCACATCCAGATTCTTCAAATACTAATACAAGTCAACAAAAATAAGGTACTTATTTGATTTGACTACTAAATTTTCTTGCTGATATATTATTTGTTCTCATATTTTATCATCAAAATTCGCGTTATAATTCTCATTGAAAATACAGATAATAAGGATGTTATTCATGATACTACTAAAAGACACCATCAAAATCATAGATATAGATTTTATTGACACTTTAAAAAATACAAGACAAATGAAATAGCATTGGAACATAGTTCAGATGATTTAAGTGAACAAGATTATAAGTACTTGGTAAAAACAAATTTCAACTCCAAACTAAAAGGTATGTTTTTGTTAAATCTACTATAAGTATAGATAATTTAGTTCTGAATGTAAGCAAGTACTAGATTTCTCTTTGTATTATTTTCAGGGAATTAGTACAGAAACAAATTAAGAAATTTAAACAAGTTATTAATCATAAATGTGGAAGGAAGTAATTTCAAGGTGTCAGTAATGACGTGGTAAACTATAAAAACTAAAAAAGTTAAACCACAAAAGGGAAAGTTTGAGACAAGTTTACATGAACAATTAGAAAAGGAGCGTCAGAAAAGGCATGATATAGAAATGAAATTAAAAGATGTAGAGACTAAACTTCAAGAAGAGCGAAACATAAGGAAATAAATGACAACTAAATTTGAATAGAGTCAAAGGAAACTGAAGAAAAAATGGCTACTATGTTTTTTCAAATGATGAATTTCAAAGTAAGTATATAGTCATAGTTGGAAGTAAAATAATATAAATTAGTAATTTTATATTATAAATTTTTATTAGTATATTTTGATTAATTTTTTATGGGTTTTATTTTGAAGATTTATATCGAGTGGACAATGTTCTAGTGCATTAAACGTTGCGTCGGAACTCCATCACGAAGTTAACAACATGACTACAAACAAACTGTAAATAATTGAGTCGTGAGTATTTTGAATGGAATTGAGAAATTTAACTCTTGATTGTGTTGAAATTTCAGGTCCATTAAGGGTGTTTTAAATCTTTATCAAAGAAGTTACGCAGAAGAAATGTTTAAAGCTAACTTTGTAATATAATTTATGTTTGAATAGTTGTGACAATTAAAATCACAAATGTAATGATACTAATTTTGAAATTAAAGGTTTAACAATATATAATTAAATTGTTATTAAATGAAATAAGTTTTTGGGAAAAATGAATTTATGTCAACCATATTTATTGTTGAGATATAAAAAGATATTGTTGCTGACAAAAAGACAATTTATTACAACGAATTTAATTGTTGAAAAAAAAACTTTATCTTAACAACTTTAGTCATTGTAAAATGTTAAGTAAGACAACAACAATTGTAGCTGTAGAAATACTATGGCAGTGACATCAAATGACATTGCAAATTTTTTTTGCAAGAACAGTTACACCAACACATGTAACGACAAATTTTTTTTAGCCATATTTATCGCTACCTTAAACTATTTATCTTGTATATTTCCATACCGTCGTGGTTTATCCATTCTTCATTCTTCAGGTAACTTTTTCTATTTTCCATAAAATTCCATTAAATAGGTATTTTCTTCCTTAGTTTCAAAATATTATGGGGAAGATGATTTTTCAAGGTTATCTTATTGAGAATATTTTGTTGTTGCAAATATTTTTAAATGAGATTGTTGCAGATCTTGAATGACTTTAAAATATTCATCATAATATGTTACCTATACACTTTTACCGTAATGATTTTGAAATCAATTCTTCATGAACTTCTCTTCTTACATTGTTAAGTGCTCAAACTTTAGAATCGTAGCTCTAATGTGAATTGAAGTAGCAATGTCAACCACAAGAAATAGGGATTTGAAATGGTAAAAAATGATAAAAATAATAACCTTATTAAATTTAAAAAAAAATGATACAAATGTGGCTGATTTTTTTTATTGAGTATTCAAATGGTAAAAATAATAACATTAAATTAAAAAATAAATAAGTAAATAAATAAAACAAGAGAGTGGGACTTTTGGGAAGTATTTGAAGTGGAAGGAAGTATTTGAAGTGTTTTTAGCTTCTTTGAAGCAGTAAGGTTCGGTCTTGGCATTGTTTGCTAGAAAAAAGAAAACAACTAAGAAAATGTTTGGCATCGCTTGCTAGAATCAAGAAACCAAATAAGAAAAACAGTAAAATGTCTTTTCTTTATTTTTTTGTTTGTTTTTATTTTACTTTAATTTTTTTTTTGGTAATGTAATGAGAAACATTTATGTAAATATGGGTTCATAATTAGGCTAGATTTGTAAAATGATGATTTTTAGATTTAATAATAATAATTGCAAAATATATATCATTCTTTATTATTTTTTTTAAAAAAAAAAATCATTTTCAAATGGTAGGACAAAATTGGGGTACTACAAAGACAAAATCGATAAATGATGATCCACAAATATCGTGAAGAGAGTTGGAGTTTGCTTATTTTTACCTCTTCTTACTTAAACAAGTATTGGTAGATTGCAAATTGAACTTTTGTCTTAATATTTCAATTAATCTCCAATTTATAGATGATAAGACGCTTTGAATATTCAGTTTAAACTAAATATAGTCGTTTGACACACTTCTCAAGTTGCAAACAATCTTTTGAAGTAATCGTTTTAACTGTAGTGTAATTTTGTCTAAAATGTTATTGCCTTGCTGAAGAGTGGAGAAAAAGAAACATAATGTTGGGTGGTCTGCCATATGATTGTTGGAATTGTTCCAAATCAAAATTACGCATAAATTTATGCAGAATAATATAATTACTATGTATTTGCTTCCTTGCTCACAACTCATCATTTTGGAGATCAATTTGGTCATCAATTAAGAGGTTGTTTCCCTCCTTTGGGCATTCAACTTGTGGTTTGGACTGTGGAAAATGATATGTTTTAATTAAGTATTTAAAAGAGAATAACCAGAATGTTCTTTTACAAAACTAAAATGTTCTTGGTTATGTGTTGTATGGAAAGAGCAGATGAGTGATTGAATAACTTTTTAGTGTCAGTCCTTTATCTCAAAGGCATGTTGAGCATTCTGTAAAAAGTATAGTAGCAGTGTCATTTTCATTCTTGTTGTCCTAGGAGTACTTTATCATAGTTCATCAATCTGGTTATTAATCTTGATGTTATTTTGCTTATTTATGGCTTTTGTTAGACTTTTGGGTTTGAGTATTGTTCTGAGTAGTCTTGATATTCATTTATTTTAAGCTTTGGACTATAGGGAATGATATGTTTTACTCATGTCCTAAAACGAACTAACAAAAATTATCTTGATAAACTAAAATGATCTTTTGATAAATTAGGATGATCTTTTGATAAATTAGAATGATATTTTGATAAACCAGAATGATCATTTGATAAACTTGAATGATCATTTAATAAACCAAAATGATCTTTTAATAATTAATTAGAATAATCTTTTGATAAACCATAATGATCCTTTGTAAAAACTAGAACATTCTTCTGATCAATCGGGAGATCAATTTGGGTATTATTTTGCATATCAATCTGCAAAAACATTTTACATGTTTGTTTTTGCATGTAGGCCTTCAAATCTTGACTTTTAATTGTTCATTAAATGTTTGAAAGTTCATGTGCGAAATGCTAACTAATTATTGCAAGTTTCCCTTCTAAAAGATTCTTATTGTCAATTGTCTTTAATATAACAACCAAAACATTCTAGTGAATGTTCTTTCATCATTCTTTTGTTGAAGCAATACTTCCTACAATTTTTCTTGGTGTTGCTCATGTCATGTCTTGTATATCAAGTATTACTGAGATACTTTAGTAAAATATGAACGTATTGGACAATTTATTCATGAAGATGCAATAATCACTCTCTTGAATGATTGATATATACATAATATATTTCTTTTGAGAATATTTCATTATTGAGTAGATATGTATGCACTTGTTGATGTGAATGGCTTCTTTCTTGTTCACTTATGCAATTCATATACCTTACATATAACTCAAATACAATCATTAGTAAATCATCATTCATAAAACTTAATTATTTATTTACAAAGTTTGTTGTCATTTAAATATATATCAAAAATATTTTTACCTCAACAGTGATGGTGCTTGCTAAAGGAACGGAGAAGCATAAAGTTGGGGTGGACTTCTTTGTAACCCATAAAAGAGATAGACCAAGGGCTATAGTAAGAAGAATGAAGCATGTGATATTCTAAGCTAAAATGTGGGATATGTACCTTGGTTTGGAATTGGCTTGGAGATAATGTGTTTAATATCTTATTGCGTAGAGTGACTGCAAAATCTTTATAGATATGGTTACAAACAATTGCAAGTTTAGTGGGAATATTCTCATCTTGGTAAAATGCATTCGCAAGATTTTTAATCATGATTGACGGGTCTAGGTTCTTCATACCATGAGAGAAAGAAACAAATGTGTTGACTGGCGCACCTCCTTTAGCTTTTCTATGGAGTCGTCTACTTGTTTAATTTTGGATAACTCCTTTGTGATCTTCTCAAAATTATTTTTGACATTTCTAGAGTTTGTATGCCTAGGAATGTCGACTAGTTTTGTAAGTATTTTTTTTTGTTGGGACTTCCCCCTCTCTTTGTACAAAAAAAGTTTAACTTTTTTTAGCATTCTATTGGCCAACGATATTTTCTATATTAATAATTTTTAGTGTTCTAATCACAAAAAATACTTGTAAACCCACATAATAAAACATAAGTAAAAAATTCGTAAGATTTATTCAAATGCAAACAAGAATAATACAATCAAATGCAAACATTAACATTACATAGAAATAAAGATAGTCCCTCTTCACATTTAATAATCACTCTGCCCATAGCTATACTAACTTTGCATAGAAATTTTTGTTTTTACCAAAAAAATAGGCTTTATTTAAATGCAAATAAAGATAGTATAATCAAATTGATCATGAATTGCAACATTCTCCATCAATATTTTATGATCAAACTTAATGATTAAGAAAGGTAAAATCACGTCAACAATATATTTTAAGCGAAAAAATCATAATATTCATTCAAATGCAAACAAGAATAATACAATCAAATACAAATATTAACATTACATAGAAATAAAGATAGTCCCTCTTCACATTTAATCCTATCTCTACCCATAGTTATACTAACTTTGCATAGAAAGTTTTGTTTGGTTTAATTGTAATTTTAGTCTCTTTATTTATACTGATTCACGAAATTGTTCCCCCTATTTTAAAAGTTGACAACTTTGGTCACTCATTTTGATTTTTAATTAAAAAATTATGACGTGAGATATTTTAAATAATGTGACATATGATATAATGACGCAGTGTGATTAACACCTATGAAATTGAAATAAAACGCTTTGAAAACTTAAATTTCAACTTCGGAATTTTTTTATATTTTTAATTTAATTTATAACATATGAATGATTAACGCATCTAGATGGTTCTATATCATAGAATTCTATGTCACGTTATTCAAAATATATAAAATCACCATTTTTTTTTAGTTCAAAAATCTGAGAGATGAGTCAAAACTGTCAACTTTTGAAATTAGGGGACCAACTTTATGATTCAGTATAAATATAAGGATCAAAACTGCAATTAAGTATTTTTATTTTTATAAAAGAATAAGCTTCATTTAAATGCAAATAAAGATAGTATAATCAAATTGATCATGAGTTGCTACATTCTCCATCCATATTTTATGATCAAACATACTACATTCTCCATCCATAGTTATGATCAAACTTAATGATTACGAAAGGTAAAATCGCGTCAACAATATATATAAATATTTCAAAAGCCATAAGAAATATCTAAACAAAAGATTAAAAATAATAACTTCTTATTGGGATAAATAATTTTTTGGTCTCTATAAATATATCATATTTTGTTTTTAGTCATTCTAAAAATTTTCTTCAAACAATGGTCTTTCAAATATTTTCTATTAAAAGTTTTGATTTATACTTTTAAGTTGGCACATGTGTATCTTTCTAAGCTTTGACTAATTTATTGCATGCATATTTAAAACATTATAAAAATCTCTCCCACAAAAATTTAGAATTTTGTAACGAGATGAATTAAATATAATTTATTTAAGCTTTTAGTACTTAAAAATTCATATTTTGGTAAATAGTTCTAAATTTTTGTACGAAATACTCTTATAATGTTCTAAACATGTATGTAAAAAATCATTCAAAAATTTAAAAGATACATATGAGTTGACTTAAAAGCAGGGATCAAAATTTTTAATAGAAAACATTTGGAGGGCCAACGTTTGAAGAAATTTTAGAGGGGCTAAAAACGAAATATGGTACATTTATAGGGACAAAATAATTATTTAACCTTTTCTTATTTGGTGATTGTCTTCATAAGCCCATGACCCTTATTTAAATATGATACCGACAGTATGAGATGTTTGCCTCTTTGAAACATCGCACCTAGAAAGAAAATAACCAACGCCACATTATGATGACGAACAAACCAACGTTGCACTCATATGATAAAATCATAAATAAAACATAAAAGAAAAAAAAGCTAAATATGTTGAAAAAACACGTATTTAAATAAAATGAGATAATGAAATACTATTGTAGGTGATTTCTGACAAAAAAAAAAAAACCTAAATCATCCCACTAATAGATGAAAAAGAAGAGATAGTGTAACATTAGTTGTTAAACAAGAAAGGAGTCGAGATTACATACAACTTTATGCAATAAATGATAGTATATTTATTAAAAAACGAAGATCTCATTCCAAGTTGTTGTACAATTTTAGGATCTATCAATTGGCAGCATAAAATAGAATTACTATGATAGTATTGCGCAAACTACTTTCATGGTTTGTTCTTTGTAATTCATCGCCAACAATAATCATTCCTCCAATAAATCCAATTGTGTCAGTTAGCACTCATCAATTCCTATTCCAATCATTTGCACAAGCTCTCTATAACTCATGCAATATTCCTTTGAGTTAGTTACCAAAACCTTATATCAAAGGGTTGACACGCTCGCTATCAAAATTCCAGAAGATGAATATAAATTAGGTTTTATGAGTTGCACGAATAACCTTCATAGTAAAATCATCATTGTATAAGGGTGGTACACCAATTACATTGTCGGTTTTACTTGAAAAGCTTTTAATAATATGCAAACTGATTGGTTCAAGGCAAGTTGTTCCCATCAGGAAATGATATTATGAATTCTCATTTACTTGTCTCGACGATTTGCAGAGTGTTTGAACAATTGGAACTTGGAATTTGAAATATGCTCTTCTTCAAATTTTCTCTTAAACGAAATATTTCAATCCATATTTGGTAAGAAATACAATGACTCAATGTTGTGTTCGTATATGCAATTTGCCTAAAAAATATTAGAGGTCAAAGATCATTTTCACAATTGCTTCAAGTATTAGCACTCCATTATTTGTTGATGAACTAAGCAACTAAAAAATGTTGGGACATTTAACTCGAGTTTTGGTCAATTTGGATATGTTACAAGAGCTAAGAGGTCACATTCTTTTTGACACGTGAATGATACGCATTTTTTTTGTTTACTTTGATTATGAAAATTGTCATTGTTTGTGAATTATAAAAGGTTATTGGACATAGACAATTGAAATCTTTTTAATAATTTGTGGAAGAGGTTGCAGTTGCAAAAAAGCTGGTAAGACATTATGCCCCTAAAACATTAGTTCTCTAGACAAGGTCCAAACTAAATGCACAAACAAAGATATTTAGGGTAATAATGTTCGTCGTGTTATTAACTCTCATTCAATCGATAATACTCTCATCGTTGATCTTAGAGGAACCACTATTATTCAAGAATTTTCTTCTTTTGATTAGAAAAAATTGATACAAATTATGAAGAAGCTTCTGACTCGGACTCATTTGAATCTGGGGAATCAAAAACCATTCTAAAGACACTTGAGGAATATGAGGTTCAACCTACATAGAGTCCTAAAAATATAATTCATAAGGTTTTGATTATAACTTATCTAATTCAACTAACACATATCATCTACAAGAGTATTATCAATATCTATATATGTGTATTATTAGTTATGGAGTGATGTAATGTTAGAAGAGAACAACAATAAAAATCATCACTTCTCTTTGGATTTGGAAGTCAACTCAAATGTTAGTCGATTATGACATATCAAAATGTTATTGCTACTGACGATAATTTACATCAAAGATTACTCATAACTTGGAGATATTGCAAACATTTCTTTAAAATAGATATGCTAGAAAAATAAATAATTGAGATGACGTGAATGCAACAAAATAATCCATTATTATGAAGAGCCGTTTATATAAGTGAATTTTAAGGAAAGGAAAAATAATATGCTGAAGGACGATGTATTATATAATTTTCGGCCAAGAGTTAGCAAATCTACACTTAACAACAAGCACACATTATATATATTTGATATACAAAATAGGGTAAGGGTTATATTTCAAATTATTATTAATTAAAAACGACATAACTCATTATTTTCCTACACACATTCAACTACAAATTTTTCTTTATCTTTTTTATATCACATCATTTTAAATAAATAATAAAAAAACCAGTTTATGGCTTATAAGTTCTGATTTGGACCAGAGTCATTTATAAACTTATAACTTGTAATATTTTTTTCTTTTTATAAGTTAGTTCAAGTAGCTTATTAACACATTATTAGTACATAGTTTATAACTTATTTATTATAATTTAAAATAAATAATTTATTTATAAATTTGTTAAATTTTTTTGATAAATAATAATCTTAAGTAAAAGTTTGT
>JBBPBT010000460.1:3482929-3522874 GCA_037974875.1 Cicer bijugum | reverse complement strand
CTAAATAAATAAAATATATAGTTAATAAATAATTTATTTATTATAATTTTAAATTATTTATCAATAATTTAAATTTTATAATAATTAGTATTTAAAGTAAATAATTTATTTACTATAATTTTAAATTATTTTTCAATAATTTAAATTTAATAATAATTAATATTTTAGAGCAAATAATTTATTTATTTATTTTAATTTAAAATAAAAAAATATATAAGATTAATAAACTTTAAATTAATAAATTTTAATTTATTATTTTTAAAATATTTTAAACATTAACAAAATTTATTTAATTTTAATTAAGACTATTATTTTATATTTTAATCTAATTAAATGATTATTTTTACTAAATAATAAACTATAAATTATCAACTAATTTTGTCAAACAGAACTTAATATTATATTGGATAGTATCCATCAATATGTTTTTAATACTATATTTTTAACTTTCTTTTTTGTCCCAAATCGAATTTTTAAAATAAGTCTGAATCTCAGTAACTTGACAAATCGAGAACATAAAAATGTGAAGATTTGAAGATCCATGTGAATGTCATAACAATAATTGATGAAACCACACGAAATTCCCGATGATTTGTCACGTTTTTAGTTATTTCCATTTGAAGTTAGAACCGGAAACGTCCAAAGTATCATCTATAGGGAAAAAGAAAACTCATCGATAATGTCGGTAAAAAATACAGAGATCCAAAATAGTAAAAGAAATTCGGTTTACAAACCCCCCTATTTGCTTTTTTGCTTACTTTCTTCTTTTATTTCTCTTCTCAAAACACAATCATCACCAATTCACACACTATACTCCATCACACAATTCACGTCTCTCTCATTCCCTCGCACTATCTATACAAAAACAACACAGCCTAAACCTCAAATCTCGAACACAAAACAACATAGTATTTGAGAATGTTAACTGTAAAAGGAGGAAGCAGACCACCATGGGTGGGTTTAGGAGCAGCAGTATGGGTTCAAATAGCTTCAGGAAACACCTTTACGTTTCCTCTATACTCACACTCTTTGAAATCTGTCTTAGGTTTCAACCAAAGACAGGTCACACTTCTTGGTGTCGCTAACGATATTGGCGAAAACGTTAGTTTACTTCCTGGTCTTGCATGTAATAGGTTCCCGCCTTGGCTTTTACTCTCTGTCGGTTCTTTGGCTTCTTTAATTGGTTATGGTATTCTCTGGCTTGCTGTTACACAAACACTCCCTAATCTTCCTTACTTATTGGTAAGTAATAAGTAACTTCTTGTTTATTGTTAGATCTATTTTTTTTTCTTTTTTGTTTAGTTAACTAGATATTTATTAAAAAATTACTATGATTATTTTGCTGAAATAACTTGAATTGAACTTGGTAACTTGAACTATGTGTATGTGATAATATGCTATTTTGGTGTTTTATTGTTTTGTTCTTTAATCTGGCGGTTTCTGAAACTGCGTATGTTTCTAAAAGAGCTTATTTAAGCAATTAGGTTTTTTTTTCCCTTTAAAGATAATGGATTTGTGGTTTATTAATAGTGGAAACTCTTGATCTGACAAAGAAAATCATCCTACAAACTTACAATTTGTAGGAAGTAGAGAATCATAGCATTAATTTTTCTAAAATGGAAATATTTTTTTAATTCCTTTATATCTATAATTATCATGTGATTAGTGATAACATTATTGAAATCTTTTTTTTGGACAAATACTATTGAAATCTTCAATTATTGCCACATATTAAATTGTTTAACATCAGTACTTAAACTATTTTAAATCAATCAAGTTGGTTCTAGAACTATCATCCGCTCTTCTAGTTTTAAAGAAACTGATGTGCTAAATTGATGAATTAATAATAGTTTAGGGATCAACTTGATGATTTATTATTTTCATTTGGTTGTCTTTTTCTCTTCACGTCTAATTAATTTTTTATTTATGCTGGTTCTCTGCACGAGCTCAAATTTTTCAAGATAATCAGACCATTTATAAGGAAATAAAATTTTACTGATGCATCTTTTTTCCTGGATTTGGATTGCTTGTTGTGAACGCAGAGCACACATTCACGCCATCGAAGAAGCTAAACCTATGGATTCCTCCATCTCTAAACATATAGAAAAGATGAATGTTTGTTGCATTGATAGCATGAATTTGTGTTGCTTTGACAGCGTGAATGTGTGTTGAATTGACTACCTGCAATCCAAAACCGTTGTTTTTGTAGTAAAATGGTAATAATGTGAACCTATGACTTCATGCATCTACTCACACCTTTTGTGTAATCCATTTACGTGTGCATACATACACATGCATATTTTCTGACATTAATTACTCTTCTCAATCCTCTTTTGTCCCAAGATGAAAAGCAGAAAAAAACAGTGTAATCGTGCTAATTAACAATTTTGTTACGGCAGTGCAGAGTGCAAAATTGCATTTTGCATCTGATATAATTTGACTGAAAAAGGCCTAATTTCCATTTATTCTTGTATCGTTGTTGCAGCTTTGGTTTGCCCTTGTTATTGCTTCCAACAGTAGTGCATGGTTAACCACTGCTGTTCTGGTAACCAACATGAGAAATTTCCCTGTTAGTAGAGGCAAAGTTGCGGGAATCCTGAAAGGTTACGGTGGGCTTAGTGCTGCAGTTTTCACGGAAATTTACAGCCTACTGCTTCATAATTCTTCTTCCAAGTTCCTCTTGTTTCTTGCTGTTGGTATTCCAATTGTTTGCTTCAGTATGATGTTTCTTGTTAGACCTTGCACCCCTGCATTGGATGAAGACTCAACATCTAATTCCCATTTTATATTTCTCCAATTTTCTAGTGTGGTCTTGGGTGTATATCTTCTTGCAACTACAATATTTGGCAATCTTCTTCCATTTAGTGGTGCAGTTTCGTATATTTTGGTGGCTGTGATGATTCTTCTTCTCATGGCTCCAATTGCTGTCCCTATAAAGATGACATTGTATCGTAAGACATCTTCCAATTCAGACTCGTCTGAGCAACGATTTGAATCTTCTGACTCTCTCAGTCAAGGCAATGATGACAAAACCGAGCCGCTGCTAGGATCTACGTCAACAGGAAACCTTGGAAGCTCGAATGATCAGCATGATTCGGCTGAGATAGCTATGCTTCTTGCATTAGGCGAGGGAGCAGTGAAGCAGAAGAAGAGAAAGCCTAAGCGTGGGGAAGATTTTAAGTTCACTGAGGCTATAGTAAAGGCTGATTTCTGGCTACTTTTTTTTGTTTATTTTGTTGGTGTTGGCACTGGAGTTACTGTTCTCAATAATCTAGCCCAAATAGGTATTGCACAAGGTGAGGAAGATACGACGACCTTACTGTCGATTTTCAGTTTTTGCAATTTCGTTGGTCGGCTTGGTGGAGGAGTTGTTTCAGAGTATTTTGTCAGGTTAGTGACATCTATTTATGATGAGTGAATTTAATGTTTATTCCTAAGCTGCTATCAGTTACGATTAGAAAAAATTCCAGTGGGTGCGGTGTTTGGATGCAGTACACAACTAAGTTAATTGCATATTCAATAAGCTCTTATATATAAGTAGTTATTCATTAGCTGTCATTATAATCAAAGTCAGAATGAGGGTAAATTCCACATAAGTTCTATTTATGTTTTTTTTTTAGCTTATGAAAATAGCTTAGGAACATATTGTTTACATAAGCTCCTCTAAACATTTATACAAATGCTTAGGTCATAAATAAGCCCGAATAAGCCATTTTGAATGCTGTCATTGAATGTTGATAATAAGAATCATGTTAAACTACAGTTCTGTGTTTAATTGATCCAACAGATTTCTCTGCTTTTGACAATTTTCAGGACAAGATTGATTCCAAGGACATTCTGGTTGACATGCACACAGACAATCATGCTGATGGTATACCTTATATTTGCCTTTGCTGTGAACGGAACCCTTTATCCTGCAGTTGCATTTCTCGGTGTGTGCTACGGTGTGCAAGTTTCCATAATGATCCCAACTGTTTCTGAGCTCTTCGGTTTGAAGCACTTTGGCGTATTGAGCAGCTTCATGTCTATAGGAAATCCACTTGGGGCAACCCTTTTCTCAGCTCTGCTAGCAGGTTCTATATATGATACTGAGGCAGCAAAGCAGCATGGTATCGACCTTTTCGCTAATGGTGTTTCCTGCATCGGCGCAAGTTGCTTTCAACTGACATTTTTCATTCTTTCTGGTGTTTGTGCTGCTGGCATCATCTTGAGTGTTATTCTGACTTTGAGAATTAAGCCTGTTTACCAAATGCTTTATGCGGGAGGCTCTTTCAGACTGCCTCAAACATCTTCAAGTCGCTAAGTGTATGTTAGGATTCACGTTGAATTCGCCAGAGTTTAAGGTGTGTTGTTGTGATTTTTGTCTCAATGTGATTTTGTCAAATTCACCATGAATAAAACAAATACTTGAGCAAAAATGACACCACCTGTTAAGTCCTATGAAGTTCAACATTTTGATACGTCACATGGACAATGCTTTTACGCAATGCAAGTTAGGCTTAAAAATGATGCTGTCTAATGAGAAATGAGGCCACAATATGTGACGGTATAATCACTGATATCTGAATATATGTGTATTATTTGTTATTTTGTCTAATGTGAAATTTTAAACCTAATATGCTTTTGGGATTGTTCATGCACTTGGTTGGGTTTTATATTCTGAACAATTTTTCTACAGTTATTTTCAGCACCTTTAGCTAGACATGAAAATATGAAGTAATATTACTCGTAGTTTTAGTTTTCGGTTATGCAAGTTTTGACTTAAATCTTAAAAATTATGATATTTTATCACTGTTATTATAAGTTTGAATTGTCGTTTTTTTAATTTTGGGTCACATTCTAAATGTCTAGAAATTAGAAACAACCTAAGTCTGAAAAATACGATTAAGCGCTGCACTAAACAAATTATCACTTTAATAAAGCCAGCTGTTTATTTCGGCTGTTATTGTTGGCATACAATCAGTGTCAGTACCACCTGAGTCTACCACAAGTGGTTAGTGTGAGGATACATGTAGAACCAATGTTATAGAGAAATATGCATTGGTGTTTAATTTTTCTTAGTATTATATATTATTGGTAGCTATTTAAACAGAGAATAATGACTTATTAATATTCATTAAATTTTTTTCTATTTCTATGTATATGATATATTATTGCAATTGTACAAGAATGGTGCAAAATTATTTACAAAAAAATGAATGACTAGTTGCCGTTGGTTGAATTGGCAAAGTCACTCAAGAGCACATCGTGGGTGGCTCTTTCTAGCCTCTCAATGAGTGCACTAATGTTATGAGGTATAATAAGAAATATTAATAAGAACCATTATTTTGGCTTTTTTCAAAAGAATATAAATACTAGTACATAAGAACAATTTCGTGACTGGTGAGACTCTTCGATGTAGACGGCTCATAATTTAGATACAAGTTTTCACAAAAGAAATCTGTTTTACGCAACTAGGACTATCATAAGGAAAAGTCGCTATAGTTAGTTATTTCTAAATGATAGGTCGATCTCATAGTGGAGTTATACAACTTGCCATTTGCCAATAACCTTTGAATTCATGCCAAATGTCATGTAAATGAAACATTCAAGTAGACGGAGAAAATTAGAAAGAAAGAAAAAAAGAAATATAGTAGCAATCATCATTTTGTATAAGAAAACATTGGTGTCATGCCAATATGTAAAACACACAAAATCATGTTGGTTTGTCTTCAAATAAATAACTCAAAGAGGTCTAAGATTCGAACACCTATAAATTAACTTACTAATATTTGTTTATATAAAAAAGACATCGAAAGAGTGTTGCATAAGAGGTTCAATCTATGATCGATCCGTGCTACAATCATTTTCTTATAAAAAAAAATCAAGTTGGTTTAAGATCTTCAAACAATGCACGCCACAATAAAGAATCCTCAAAATCAGAATCATCTTTTGTCCGATCGTAGGGACTTTGATAATCAATTGGGCTTAGACTTTTATTACTAACCAATTCTCTTGAATCAATTGGCCCAGAAAATGTTGGACTCCTTGTAGTGTTATCCATATACCTTCTATCAATAGGCCTAGTTCTCACAGGACTTCTATTTGTGTAAACCATTTTTGCATTATCAAGAGGACCAGAAAACTTCAACACCTTGTTGTTGTTGTTAATGCTAACCATTTTTTCATGATGCATTCTTCCATCTGAAGGCCCTGACATTGCTATTTTCCTGTTTCTATGCATACCCTTTTCTCCTTTGAGCTCCTCACTCATCAATGCTCTTCTCCATTTCCCTTGGTACCAATTTTCCTCTTTTTGCAATGACATCATGTTCATGTTCTTTACATGTTTTTCTTGTTCATGGAAAATCAGCTTGCTAAGACACTTCTTTAGGCACTTTTTGAACACCCAGAAAGGTTTTTGATGTTTTTTGGAACTTCTCTGTTTTCTTTGTTGACAAGCTTGAGAATTTCTAACCTGTGTTTGGCAATTGAAATTCCCATGCTTTGAAGAAACTCGTGGTTGAAGTGAATGGAGTCTTGTAATTGAAGCTCATTGCGGTTAAAAGTGAAACCATACTCGTAGACCAGAGAAGGATTTAGGTTGGTCTTGGATAACCAGGAGAACCAATCCATTGCTGATGGAAATGAGTTTGTGCTAGAACAAATACAGCTATTACTGTTAGATACTAGTAGTAGTATATTTCATGTTTGAGCTAGGTATTTCTATTTATAAGGTAGTTTTTTTTTTCTTATTAAACAATATTCATCCGTTTAAATTTGTAAAATACATTAAAAAAAAAACTAATAATACAAATTCAATATGTCATAACCGAAAAAAATTATCTATAAAAAAATCACATAATCTAATTAATATCATAAACGACAAAATATCAACAACTCGATAATTCTTAAATTTTTATATTAAACATAACCTTCTTCACAAAATTGACTTGTTGAGTGCATAGTATCATCTTTTATAATTTTATTGATTTCTTATCAATATAAAATTAAAATTATTTCTAATACAAATTATTTAAAATATTAATGTCTCTAAATATTAAACATTAACAACAAAATTATTAATTAAATTATAAATAAAAATAAAAATTATTTTATCAATTTAAACAAATAAATATTTCAATAAAAACAAATAATAAAATATTGTCGCGCTAAAACAATAAACAATGTCGATCATATACAATAAAATAAAGGAAACAAAGTATATATGTTTTTTAGTAAATAGACTAAGAGAGTTATTGATGCATATACGTTTAGATGGATAAAAGGCGGTGGATTTTATGCTTTATTGGCCAATTTGGAAACACATTGAGAATGCAATACAGCGCGGCCACCTGTTGACCAAAACAAAAAAGAGCGCGGCTACCTAAGTGGTGATAGCTATTGTAGTGGATTACATTGGGATGATAAAAGTGATTTTAGAAATATAAAATTAATTTAGGTATTTTGAGTATTTGGAATAAATTTTGTTTTTATAATTTTGCTTTTAAAAATAGTTTTGCAGGTTTCAGTAATATTAATGTCATTCTTGATTTAATCATTAATTTGATATTGAGCCTCTTAATTCTTATGCACCTTTGATTACCAATAGCAAGGTTGAGATTGGATAATTTCCTACTTTTCCTTCATTTAACTATTTGTCTAAATAATGTGTATTCAACTCTTTTGAAAATATTCTTAAAATTTAAAATAGAGTCTTTTCTAAAAATATTATCAAATTTTAGGTTCATGTGAATCAACTACACAAAAATAGAAAAGATAGAGAGAATTTTTTTTACTTCCCCTATCTTTAACATAAAAAGACAAAAGAAAACATCAACAACCAATAAAGATATTTATTGTGATAACATTTTGGATATTTTTCTAAATATATTTTTATAGAAAATTGTGATACATTTGTATTAAAAATACATTTTAATATTAAAAAATACATTTATTAAATAAAGATAAAAGAGTCTTTTAAATAATATTTCTCAAAAATTATAACTTTTTCTTATTAATAAGATCAAAAAAATCACCAAAACTTCTCTTAATAGAAAGTATCTGATGAGAGAGTAAAAGAGGAAAAGTAGAAGAATTGATGAGAGAAGAATGGGGATAATGTTTTTTGTGTAGAAATCCAAATCCCACAATTCTCCTTGCTAATTCTCACATAAAATCATAGTTTTGTTTCTTTTTCGTTAGCCCCTTTCCTTTTCTTCTTGATGTATAATATAACTAAATTAGTTTTATAAAATTAATTTAATTTTAATTAAAAAAATTAATTTTATATCACTAATTTCCTTTTATTATCTCATATAATAAAATTAATTTTTGTTATTGAATAACCAAACACTATATGACAATAGTTGGCCTGGCTTTTTTTTTAATTTTATTTATTTATATCTTATTTTATTTCATTTCAACTGAAATTTGGGATGGTAGTTAAGACTGAGAGTGACAAAATTCTAGAATATGTGGGAGTTTTTGACATTTTGAGAGGGATATATAGGTCAAGGCATGAATTTTCTTTTGTTACATGAGATCATATAAAAAGGAAAAAGAAAGACAAAAGAAGTACACTACTAAGTTTTTAAAAAAGGCACATCCATAACATAAATTAAAAGAGCTGAAGATAATGATAAATTAGTGACTCATAAACTAAAATCTAGGCCAAGGCATGAATATGCCGCATGTTATATAATAAGATAATAAAACGGGGTTCGAATTCTCGTGATTATAAATGATATATAGGATATGGGAATTGACTAATAAAATAAATTTCAGAACTTAAGGAAAAGGTTGTCAAATAAACTTTATTGTTTGTTAATAAAACAGACACGAAATCAAATTATACGGATGTTTTTATGGAGCTTATTAGTTTGATAATGTTAGATTGCGACAGCATCCGATTAAAGCGTGAGAAAAAAAGGTTATGGCATCATGGGCCCAAGAAAATTAAATTATTAATTAAGGACAAATCAATTTGGTAACCTACTACCACCCAGTCTGTTGCCTAGATAGATGATCTTAAAATCCTAAAGATACACATACTCAACGTACAACAAATTAGCGGAAATCGTGGGATACTAAGAAAGAATAATAATTTCTTTTTTAGTAATAATTTATACATTTCATTCAAAATCAATTGAAATATACAAAGTGATATATGATAAAAATCTTAGAAATTAGTCATAAATATTGTCGTCTTTGCTAAAAACCGATTATTCCTTTTGCAAACCATCTAACAAAATTAATACAATATTGCTTCCCACACCCTTCACATTGCTTCCCACACCTCGAATTTTTTTTGGTACCCAAAATGCTCAAAATGTCCTTCCCTCTATAATTAATTAAAACAATTTTCAAATACCTTCTTCAACCTTCTATTCACTCCTTCATCTTCACTAACCCTAACCTTCAACCTTCACTAAACCTTCTTCAACCTTCAACACATCTTCAACACATTCAACATCATCTTGAACATCATCTTCAACACATTCAACATCATCTTGAGTAAGTCATCTTCAACACATTCATCATTTTCATTTTTGGTTTTTGAGCACCACCATTTTCGTTTTTAAAGTTTTCTGGATTCATCATTTTCATTTTTAAGCTTATTGAACACATTCTGGGTTTATCATTGTTTTCTGGGTTTAATGGATTTTATGGGTTTATTCCATTTTCTGGTTTCTGTGTTTTCTGTGAACTTGATACGTGAACTGAGATGCCATACGTGAACTCAATTCACGTATGTGGACGTGAACTGAGTTCACGTAGGAAGGATGTATGAGATTGGATTTCACGTACGTGAACTAAGTTCACGTAGGACTGCCAATGGAGTTCACGTACGTGAACTGAATTCACGTAGGAAGGAATTAGTTACATAAAGTTCACGTACGTGAACTCAGTTCACGTAGACTGCCAATGGAGTTCACGTACGTGAACTGAATTCACGTAGGAAGGAATTAGTTACATAAAGTTCACGTACGTGAACTCAGTTCACGTAGACTGGTTATTCAGTTCACGTACGTGAATTGAGTTAACGTAGGCAGGATGAGTGTGATGTTCACGTACGTGAACATGAGTTCACGTAGAGAAGTTTCAAAATTCCAATTGGCAATTGCAAGAACATCAACATTGATCTTGTAGCTATCCTTCATAATAAAATTGAATAGTTTTAAACTAATTTGATTACTCTATATAACTCGATAATCGAATAGTTAAACATGGCTAATTAGAATACTTAATTAGTTAATCTTACAGATTTTATGAAGTTGATCAATTAGTTATTACCATTGCACATATTTAGTATAGATGAATAAATTATTGTTCATGTTTATTATGTTTTCTGAATCTTATTGTTTATTATGCAGAAATGGTGCGAACAATGTTTACTGATGGAGACGGTAATGTTATAGAAGGGCCCGAAAGTCGACGTGTTAGACCAACCGCTTCTGCACGGGCTCACCGTGCTCGGCTTGAAATGCGGCACCAACAAAGATTGCAGAGGCAACAAGCAGAACAAACGCAAGCAGAACAGGGGCAAGCGAATGAGGCCCAACATGCTAATGATGCTCATGCTGATGAGACACACCGTGATGAGGCCCACCCTGATGAGGGCCAAACTGATGAGGGCCAAACTGAAGCAGTTGACGGATATCCCGGGGGTCCGATTAAAGAGGGAACGGCATTTTGGGTTTCAAAAAAAAATTAGGGGTGTGGAAAGCAATGTAAGGGGTGTGGGAAGCAATATTGAAATTAATATTATAGTTTGTAAATGAATTATGAATGAGCGTGCAAGATTTCATAATAGCTCCAAACTCTGAGATATAGTCAAGACACTCATGTAAACAATTAACAATCCCCTGACTATCCAACTCAAAGATAACATGTTGGAGATCTAAATCTCTCACCCAATGGAGAGCATGAAGAAGACCTATAGTTTCTCCTTCAAGAATAAATAAACAATAAAGAACCCAAATTGTTCTAGTTTGAAAAAAATATTCATGGTGATCACAAAGACATACCAAAACTAGTTTTTCACAACTGTCGGAAGAATCACACATGTGAGATGGGGTTGCCATGTATCCAAATAGGCATTTCGAGCTCTAGTTTCCATAACTTCAAGATATCTCTTTGCTTTGAACCATTCACAAAGGAAATTATGTCATCTTTCAATAATTAGATGAGAAGACAAAATATTATGATGTCAATATTTTTCATTTGTAGCATGCCAAATACGCCATAGAGTTAAAGAAAAATGAGTTATAATAATTGGGTCATTTATTTCTAGGAATGTAAAGAAAAAATGTTTAATAGAATCTATTGTATAAATAAGGGGGTGAATACAATCCCACAAACTTAATTGCTAGAACCAAGTTGATTTAAGAAACAATGACATTTAATTTTGATTTTGATATAATAAAGTATATAAGAGAATAATGTATATTTTAACGTGTGACTAATTGTGTAGATCTTCTTATGAACATTTATGTGAATTGTATGGCCGAAGAAACACATCATTTGATTCCTCTAATGTATAATTGAGTTCATCATATATTCAACTTAACTATGTGAAGGTCGTCGTATAGTCAACTTAACTTTGTGAAATTCATCATCTAATCAACTTTTGTTTGAAGGTCATTGTAACGTCCTCTAAATCTATTATTTAAACTAATTAGGACCTATAAATATTGTTTTCAATATTAATGTTTGTGTGATAATTATTTGTCTTTTTTAACTTATTGTATTTGATAAAGTTGTTAGTAAGAATTATTTAATCAATTGGGGAGTTTATATATATATTATATATAGATTTTTTTTTTCTAGTGCAAGAAGAATTTGTGCTAAGGGTTTGTGGCTTGGTGTGACCCAACCCATATGAATGAGTAGAAATTTGGGCTAGGGGTTTGTGACTTTGTTTTTTTATGATCAAAGTTAACAAAAAAAAAGTGATATTTTATCCCTCATAATCTTCATTCTAGCCCAAAACTATCTAACCAACAATTTCCACTTTAAATTTTTCTTAAGTCCACAATTTTTCTATACTCAGTAATAATAAGCATAAAGGAATATCGAAACCTTAGCCACCACCACAAACCCTAATACACAAGCCCTATAAACATAAGATTATGTAAACATAAAAGAATACTGAAACTCTAGCCACTATCACCTTCACACCTCCTTTTCTTTGTACATCAAAAGCTTGGAACTTCTTTTTCCTTGTGAACAACTTCGTGGAGCTTAGAGCTTTGTACTACAAAGAAAAGTAGCCAAGGTAAGGGTTTTTCCCCACTCAAATTATAGTTAAACCGTTGGTTGGATGGCATGAAATTAAAACTTATGATTGCTTGCATTTTGAAAGGAATAAATGTAGACTAACGAATTAAAATAATAAAACCACAGTCATTTACGATGAGTTTGATAAATAATATATGATTTTTAAGAAGTAAAATATGAATTTTTATCTTCTATGCGATAAAGTTTTAATTTTTATGATGAATATAAAGTAAAGTATGAATTTTTATGTTATATATGATAAAGTTTTAATTTTTATGAGGAATTTGAAAGAAAGTATGAAATTTCATGTTATACATGATAAAGTTTTAATTTTTATGATGAATATAAAGTGAAATATGAATTTTATGTTATATATAATAAAGTTTTAATTTTTATGGCGAATATGAAATGAAGTATGAGTTTTTATGTTTTCTGTGATAAAGTTTTAATGTTTATGAAACAAATAAAGTAAAGTATGAATTTTTATGTTATATGTAATCAAGTTTTAATTTTTATGATGAATATGAAATAAATGTTGAATTTGTATGTTATATATGCTAAAGTTTTAACTTTGATGATGTATATGAGTCGGAGTTTGAATTTTCTTGTTATATATGTTAAAACGTTAATTTTTATGGTGTATATGATATTAAGTTTCGATTACAAACATACCTAAAAGCCTAAAATCTAATTATTCTCCTCTTTAACACTCTCTCTCTCTCTCTCTCTCTCTCTCCCTTTTGAGAAGCTTCTAGAATTGTCGGAATTTTCATTGTTCATCTTCTCTATCGCCATTGATCCCTTTTTTGTTGCCAATTTGATTCGTTGTCGCACACGGATCAAATACAATTGATAAAATATAAATAGAGGTAATAACTCGAATCGTTTAGCAATGACTTATGATATAATAATCATAACCTAATTGAAAATTGAAATTAAAAAGGGTTTTTTTAGATTTTTGAATTAACATATGAGCAAAATGATTAATCCACTTATTTGAGTTTCAGACCTATCACAAATTCTATCAATGAGTTTAATTTCTAATTTGTGATTCTATTCTTATTTGACTATAGAATTGACCAAACAAGCGTAATCAATCCTATGTGAATTTGGTTTCTTTGATTGGATTAAGTATCACAATCATCAAAATATCACAATTAACGATCAAATTATAATTCAATTAAATTCGAAATCGAAACCAAATTCTATCAAATAAATTTAATCAATCCTATTGAAATTCAATTTAAGTAATCAAAATATCAATATAATCAAATAAACAAGAATAGAGTCATGAATCAAAATTGACAGTGTGTAACACCCCGTTTTTCAAAGCGAGGGTGTATTTTTTTTTCAAAAGAAATTAAAATACAACAGAGAAATAAATAAGGTAAAACCTTTGGATAAATGATTAAGTCATTAAAATTTACAAGCAGCGGAAAAGTTTTTCAAAATATAAATCCAAAGCATGTCCTGATGTCAACAATAGTACAGGTACATCCTTTCAACTTAACATAAAGGTAACCCAAAAGAAAGACATATGTGTCCTGAGTGACAACCTAGTCTGATCATTCTATACATAACCAAAAAAACTATACGCCTTGAGTAATCTCCACGCGCCCCGTGAGATTCTCCTATCGTAGCTCCAATTAAGCACTCCCATCCACATTCCCATCCGGAGGGTACGAACCGGTAGGGTCATCCTGACTCTCATCTGAGGGCAAAGCCCAGATTTCCACAATAGTTGTAAAGGGTCACCAACCGAAATTAATAGTTAACACACAACATTTAAGCTTTTCAATGCACAAATATCCTTTTAAATTTATCATACATCTTAGAAGGGTTTTCCACATGCTAAAAGTTCATGTAAAGCTTGCCAAATGTAAATGACATCAAATAGAGTTATCAATCCATCAAGTAATACATAACTGAACAAAGCATTGATAAATCAATTGAGCAATCAATTATCAAACTCAAAATTAGATTTTCCACTGAGCCAATCGATTGGGTAAATCGATTTATGGCAAGGGAAGTCCCTGTAACTCATCAAATCGATTGGGCAAATCGATTTCGTGAAAGACAAAGCCCCTGTGATGAATCCAATCGATTGAGCAAATCGATTTCTTGAAAGACAGAGCCCCTGTAACTCAGAAAATCGATTGGGGAAATCGATTTCGTAAAAGACAGAGCCCCTGTGATGAATCCAATCGATTGGGCAAGTTGATTTCGTAAAAGACAGAGCCCCTGTAACTCAGTAAATCGATTGGGTAAATCGATTTCTCTGTCTATTCTTTCAAAAATACATAAACTTAACTCAATCACATTCAAACACCACTTAAAACCTTAACACTTAGCAATACCCATACAATCACTACGACATTATGAGTTTCGAAAATGTTTTACAACCTAACATACTATCACACAATTCCAAACATAACTCTTAGAACAATCAACACAATCTCAATTTGAATCAAACACACTTACACATAGTTTCAAACCATAACACTTAGCAAAATCAACACAATCATAATTTGCATCAATCACAACTCGTGTGCCAAGCACCCTAATGCAATGCGTATATGCCAAAATGCATGGACTTGGAATTCCAAACCAAAACCCTCCTCGAAGGGCCATAAATCATAATTGTACCGCCTATCGCAGGCCAAAGTACCAATTACTGAGGTGCCACCTATCACGGGTCAATACGATTTACTAAAAAGCGTAAATCGTAAACGTACCACCTATCACGGGTCAGTACTGTTTACCGAGGTGCCACCTATCACGGGTCAGCATGATTTACCAAAAGAAAAAGCGTAAGTCGTAAGGGTACCGCCTATCACAGGCCAAATTACTACTTACCGAGGTGCCACCTATCACGGGTCAGCACAACTTACCAAAAAGTAAATCGTAAACGTACCACCTATCACGGGTCAGTACAGTTTACCGAGGTGCCACCTATCACGGGTCAACACAATTTACCAAATGAAATGCATGAGCATACACTAACTCCATTCACAACAATCGTTAAGTAAATGCAGATATTAAAAGATTCCCCATTTTTAATACTCATTTACTTAACCGATTTTCACACCAAAACATTAAGCAAACATACATATTAAGAGATTCCCCATTCTTAATATACTTTTGACTTAAACGATTTCCACACAAAACATTCAGTAAACAAGTCATTAAGAGATTCCCCATTCTTAATACTTATTTCACTAAAACCATTTTCAAAAACAAACCTTAAGTAAACAAGACATTAAGAGATTCTCCATTCTTAATATACTTTTGACTTAAACGATTTCCACACCAAACATTCAGTAAACAAGTCATTAAGAGATTCCCCATTCTTAATACTTATTTCACTAAAACCATTTTCAAAAACAAACCTTAGGTAACCAAGACATTAAGAGATTCCCCATTCTTAACGCTCAGTTAACTTAAACGATTTTCAAACAACATTAAGTAACTAAGACATTAAGAGATTACCCATTCTTAACGCCCAGTTAACTTAAACGGTTTTCACAAACTCACATTAAGTAAACAAGACATTAAGAGATTCCCCATTCTTAATACTCGTTTAACTTAATGGTTTTCAAATTCCACACAAAACCAACTTTCAAGTTTCATCAATATTAACTAAGAACACGTCAAAAACAACGAACACAAATCAAAACAATCCACCACTCAAACACACAAGTTTCCTTCACTCAAAATCATACATAAATGAGTTTAAATTCATTTTCCACGAAACATTCATCAATATAACCAAAACCTAACTCTAAGATTTTACTCGTAAAGCCTTAGATACATTTTCCCAAATCAATACTCTAACCATAACAAAATTCTTTTCCACACAACTACAGATAAGGCCCTAAATGCAAACTAAAAGTTTGGAAGGAGCCCTTACCTTCACTTTAGCTTTAATGTTCGATTACGGTACCGTGAGCAAATCCGGTAAAATCTCCGCTGGCAATGCCGCTTTCAAAGTTAGCTCACTAGCACCGTAGTGTAGTGGTGAGCAACTTTCCCTTCTATCACTTCTTGAAATGACGCTTAGATCTAGATGAAACGGGGAGATTTGAGTTTGAATCCCTAATACCATTTTTCTCCGTTTTCGAATCAAAGAGGAAGAGTGAAGCTGAGAAAACCTTGCTCTCTTACCCACTAATCCTTGGCTTTCTATTCTTGAAGTCAAAGAACGAAAAAGGAAGCAAAACCAAGAAGAAGAAAAAAGGAGGAGGGAAGGGTTTCGCGCGGCCTGAGGAAGAAGAAGGGAAAATGTTTAGTTTCTTTCTCTCTCTTTTCCTTTCTTCCTTTTTCTTTCCTTTCTATTTCTTTTACTCCCATTTCCTTCCTTTCCTTTTCTTTATATATAACCATATATATATATATATATTAATTATAATTAACAAACATCTTAAAATCTTTAGATATTTATTAAATTACCCTTTCACCCATAACGCATTAAACTCTTCGTAAAAGATTCACCGCAGTTAATTTAATTTATTTATCGACGAGTAATTCTAATCGGGCATCAAAATATCTTTTTGGTCTTATAAACTCCAAAATATTAATAACTTTGGCTAAAAAGCCTTCGAGTTCAATACCAAAAATACACCAAAATACATAAAGTACACTTTAAAATTATGGGTCTTACACAGTGTAATCTAAATCTCAAGGTGTTGATGAAACTCTGAACTCATGGATTAATCTTATAAAATTAGGATTCCATGAAATTAAAATAAAACTATTTAGTTCTTGTAGCAATTTGAATCCTAATTTTTCCATCTGTAGAAAAGAAACAAAACTACCAATATATAGTATTTGATATTGGGCTTTAGGGTTTAGGGTTTATAATAGTTGACCCGCTAATTAAAATTATTACTAAAGTCCAGATTACAAAATCTATAATTTAGACCTAGTAAAGTTCAGAATTGGTCTTTTCTTCCAACACAAAAGTTGTAGCTCAGATTTTTATATTTCCAACGCCTGCTCATATGCACCAATCCGATATCCAAAGCTCAAGTTATGAGCCACAGAGCGAGAAAGAGTCAAAATATAAATAATAAAATTAAAATGCAAATAATAAAATTATAATTCAAATTCGACCCAAAGTTTATAAACAAGCTAAAAATATTAATCTAAGATATAAAAAGCTTTTAAAATACCAAATTAAAAAACTAAAAACATGTGCCCAAATGCTATGATTAAATTCCCCCACACTTAACCTTTTGCACTCCGAGCAAAACAATGCATGTGACTCCAAATATTTTTATGAATGCAAAGTGGTGAGAGAAAAAATATTTCTAGCTTAAGGAAATCATGAATAGTTTTGTTATCACAACCAAGGCTAACAAGAGGACAAATTTGTTGAGACAAAATCTCAATTTAATGTTTTGATTAAAACAAACAAAAAGTTAATTAAGAATGTTAATTAAGATTCTAAATGTTATGTTAGTTTAATTTGTGGTTTTGAGTGTATTAATTCAAAGATAGGATATAAACAAAGCAAAGAAATCAACATAAAAAAGCAAGAAACTGAACAAACAAGAATTGAGAACATTCTTAACAAAATCTGGAAAACGAAGAATGTTCTCCAGTTTCATAATGATCATCACAGCTCTAAAGCCAATCAATATCCACTAGTTAAAAGACGTTTTAGCCTCTGGGTTTTACATCTATATCATCAGCACTTGGCAAGAAATAAACTGAGATGATTAGATTCAAAGAAACTACTTAAATCAGAAAGATAGAAATCACGAATTAGCAAGATCAAACACATCTGAACATTCTTGACAACATTCTGATCAATATGGACAACACTACAACATCAGCCTCTAGACTAATAAACATTGTCCAACTTGTTATACTTGATCTTCAAAAGCAAACATCTTTGTCCAGAATGATCAGACCAGTCTCCAAATTGATTATCAATATTCGTTTATGTAGAATTTCAGCATTAATCTCCTTATTTCTGCAGAAGTGTATAATCATTCACCAAACTATTTTGGACAGAATCAAGGCTCTAGATCGAAGTTGTAACATCAATAATTACATATGAAGCTTTAAGGATCATTAAACACTAGATAAATCTGATCAAGAACAAAGAAACCAACCCAATCAACAAAGTTCAAATAATGTTCAAAGGTTGGAAAATTTTTATTCAAATATATTGGTTTTGGTCAAATCTGACATAACACTACCAACAACTCTTTTGACCATTATTAAATGTCCTAAAAGCCTATAAAAGGAAGGCCAATGCTCAAGGAAAAATAAGAGCTTCAAGTACTAATAAAATTCATTACTCATTTCAATCATACTTGAATTTCTCTCTCACACACACATTGAATTAATTCTGATTTTTCCCATTCGGCTCCTAGAATCATTCTCGTGTATTTTTCTATCCAAGAATCAGAATTCAAATAAGTGTTGAGCCTTCTTAGATTCTAACAAAGCAATCTCATCATTATTGTAAAACTCAAACTATAAGAGTTTAATATAGTTTGGGTAGATTGTAAGAAATCCTATCAAGGTTGATAGGTGACTTGATTGAAATCCTTTCTGGGTGGAAAGGTTTTAACTTTGTAGCAGATCAAGGTTGATCTGAACTAGGTGCTGTGAAACCAAGAAGGTTCTTTGTTTCAAACTCACTTTTACAAACATGAATTTTTAAAAGGTGCATTTACAATTCAAACTCACTTTCTTGTAAATCGAGATTGTTACTTCAATTGGCATTAGAGCTTGGTCTTTAGAAAGATTAAAAACACCTAACAAGTGTTAGAGATAAAGATCTAGAAGAAAAATGTCAAAAAATATGTACATTGTTGAAGGAGGGTCATCATATAGACCACTTTACTTTAATGGCACAGACTACTATTTCTGGAAAAGAAAAATGCAGCTATTCTTGAAATCTCAAGATAAAGGAATGTGGTGCATTATTACATATGGAAATTTCATTCCAAGAGTCGACCAAAATGATTCAACCTCTACTAAAAAGAAAGAAGCAGATTGGACAACATTAGAAAAATATAAGGTACTTCTAAACTCAAAAGCTCAATTATTCTTATTGTGTGCTTTGAGAAGGGAAGAAAGTGAAAGAGTAGATGAATGTATAACTAAAAAAGAAGTATGGGATACACTGCAAACTCATCATGAAGGAACAAGCCATGTCAAAGAAACAAAGATAGACATTGGCATAAGGAAATTCGAACTGTTCGAAATGTAAGAAGGAGAAACTATTGATGAAATGTACTCAAGGTTCACAACAATAGTAAATGAAATGCGTTCTCTTGGAAAAGCTTACACAATTCAAGAAAGAGTAAGAACAATCATGAGGTGTCTTCCAATCATATGGAGACCAAGCCAAGCCAAGAATCTTGAATCACTTCCCTTGGAAGAATTAATTGGAACCTTAAGAGCACATGAAGTACTGCTACAAGAAGACAAACCAATAAAAAGGGCAAAGCAATAGCTTTGAAAACATCTAAAGAAAGTCCAGATGAGAACTCAGAAGAAATCGAACAAGAAGTTGTTAATGAAGAAATAATTCGTCTTACAAAAAAGATACACAGAATGTTGAGAAGAAGGGATCATATCAAAAAGGGATTTTCAAATCAAAAAGAAAATTCAAAATAGAGGTAGACAAGAGTCAAACCACATGCTTTGGATGTAATAAACAAGAACATTATAAAACTGAATGTCCCTTGAACGAAAGAGCACCAAAGAAGTTCGCTTTGAAGAAAAAGTCCATGATGGTGACCTGGGATGATTATGATGAATCAGAAATAGAGGAACCCTATAACTTATGTTTAATGGCAGATACTAAAGACAAGGAGGTAATAAATTCTGAACCATGTCTTTTATGTGAACAAATTGAAAAAGATTTTGATGACTTACTTAATGATTCAAATCTTCTTGTTACAAGATGTTGCTCTTTAAAGGATCAAGTTTAAAAAGAAAAAAGGGAAAAAGAGAAAGCCTAGGTTATGATTGATGAACTAAAAAACATAATTCAGAACATGTAAGAATCTCATTTTAAGGAAAATAATGAATCCGAAAATCAAGAATGTTCTGCAACGAAAACGGAGAACGTTCTCCTTAAAACTAAAAATAGAAATGACTTATCAAACTTTATTAAAGCTACTGAAATCTTTAAAAAAATCATGGGATCTCAAGTGGGAATATTTGATAAAGCTGGTATTGGTTTTAATAAAACTCAAAAAACGAAAATATATGAAAACTTTTAGGTTTCAGAAAGAAAAGAGGATAAATACAAAATCAAATGCTCATATTGTAAGAAACTTGGACATCGGGAGTTTGCTTGAAATTCTAGAAAAAGAGATGAAAAGAATGAAAGCAAAAAGTTGATTAAAAGAGAAGATCTTTTTGCTAAACTAGTGTTGAAAAACTACAAAATGGAGAACATTCTCCAGACTGCTCTCAAAACGAAGAAAGTTCCAAAACGAAAGCTGAACCTTCTTTAGAAAATCTGGGAAAAAGGGAATGATATGGAATTTCAAGAAAATCAATTTCAAATCCTTTTAAAACTCATATTTTAAAACCTTATCAAAGATCTACAACAAAGTGTTCCTATTATTCCAAAAATGGTCACTTTGAATCAACTTGCTATTTTAAAAAGAGATAAAGTTTTAAAAAATCTTCTAAAGAAGATATACTAACCATCAAGGACACAAACAAATATGGGTACCAAAATCATTACTAACTTGTGATGTAGGAACACTATCCAATAATCAAGAAAGAACATTGATACATGGACAAGGTAAGCTCAATACACATGAATGGAAAAATATGGTGCCTCCTCTCATTAGAAAAATTTGGAGTATCTATAACCTTTGGAAACATTAAGGCCAAGGAGATGAAGAAGAAGATCATTCTGAATAGAAGCAACAAAATGCTTTCCAGGAAACCGAGATTGATAAACAGTCTCTGTTTCATTCTCCTCCTAAAAGCTAGAGAACAATAAAGGCAAAATCTAAGAGAATGATCAATTTAAGCAAAAAAGTTCATATTGAAAGCAGTAGCAGAACATTCTGTAGAAGACAGAAACATTCTCCAGAAGAGCAGAACATTCTACAAAAGAACAAAACATTATGCAGAAAAGTAGAACATTCTCCAGAATGTTCTTGAAAGTTTATATGCAACATTCAGTCAAATCTAATGTTTTCTATTAAGATGATGTGGTTAAAAAAAACATCAACAACTTCAAAATAAGTTTGAACAATTTAGTTTTGGCACTCCTACATGTATCTCACTATTGACCTTTCCTCCAAAAGCATCTCAAGATTAAATTATTGGAAGAACTAAATTGGAAGGATGTGCTGCCAAAGTTGTTGCTACTGGAGTCTTGATGAAAGTCAACCATCAGATCAAAGAAATAGTAACAAGTAATAATGGTTGTCCTTTTGAAGAAGCAAATATTCAATTTGTCCTCATGTCTAATTCAAATGCTTCTTTGGATCTTATCAATGTATATTATGATCATGATTACTATTTAATTCATTCATGGAACTCAAATCATTTTCTACAAATTCTCGTTTTTATGTCCTTAAAATTATTTTCTATGTGAACAAATCTATATGATTGTTTTTGATAAATACAAACTTTTTTAGCATAAAAATGTTTTGTAAAGAGAGAAATTATACTTGACATGATATCACATTCATTTTGCTTCCCTTGCGCTCATTATCATGTTCAAATTAAAATATTGTCTATTGTGAAAGAAGGCAAAAGAGCAAAGAGACATCTTGCTTGTGTTTTGGAGTTTTTAAATTTTAAAGGATATCAATTTCAAAATATTAAGGGGGATTTTTTTAGAAAATGTTACTTTTCTTATAACTGGAAATCTACTCATTATTTTCTATGTGTTGTACACATTTCCTTTGTATTCCCCAATCTTTTTGTGTTGACAAAGGGGGAGAATTATTTTAGATTTTATGTTGGTTCAAAAATCTATAGCATATTCTGAGGGGGAGTTTTTAAGCTCTCTTTGATTAAAATTAGAATCAGAATTAAAACCTAAATTAACATGTTTGTTATCATCAAAAAGGGGGAGATTGTTGAGACAAAATCTCAATTTAATATTTTGATGAAAACAAACAAAAAGTTAATTAAGAATGTTAATTAAGATTCTAAATGTTATGTAAATTTAACTTGTGCTTTTGAGTATATTAATTCAAAGATAGGATTTAAACAAAACAAAAAAATCAACATAAAAAGACAAGAAACTGAACAGACAAGAATTGAGAACATTCTTACCAAAATCTGGAAAACGGAGAATGTTATCTAGTTTCAGAATGATCATCATAGCTCCAAAACCAATAAATATCCACACGTTAAAAGAAGTTTTAGCCTCTGGATTTTACATCTGTATCATCAACACTTGGCAAGGAACAAACTGAGATGATTAGATTCTAAGAAACTACTTGAATCAAAAAGAGAGAAAATCACGAATTAGCAAGATCAGACATATCAGAACATTCTAGACAACATTCTGATCAATCTTGACAGCACTGCAACATCAAGCTCCAGACCGATAAACATTGTCCAACTTATTATACTTGATCTTCGGCAGCAAACATCTTTGTCCAGAATGATCAGACCAATCTCTAGATTGATTATCAATCTCCGTTTTTGTAGAATTTCAGCATTGATCTCCTTATTTCTGCAGAAGTGTATAATCATTAACCAAACTGTTTTAGACAGAATCTGTAACACCCCGATTTTTAACAACGCGAGTGTATATTTTTTTTTTAAAACAAATTCATAAAAACAAAGAACTAAAGAAGAAAATACTTTTTGATAAATATTTAAGTCATAACACAACGACAAATAGGTCAACATAATTTACAAGCAGCGAAATAGTTTTTGAAATACGAATCCAAAGTGTTTACACATCAAAAGTGGTACATCGAACACAAACCTCGCCGTTTCATCTAGATCTAAGCTTTTTTTCGCAAAGAGATAGAAGGGAAAATTGCTCACTACCACGCTACGGTGCTAGGGAACCAACTTTGGAAGCGGCGTTGCGAGCGGAAAATTTACCGGATTTACTCACGGTGCCGTAATCGCACGTTAAAGCTAACGTGAAGGTAAGGGCTCCTTCCAAACTTTTAGTTTGCATTTAGGGACTTATCTATGGTTGTGTGGGATAGAATTTGATTAGGGTTGGTGTATTGAATTGGGGAAAATGAATTTAACTCATTTATGTATAATTTTGAGTAAATGAAATTTGATGTATTTGAGTGTTATGATTGCGTGATTTGTGTTCATCGTACTTGGCGTGTTCATACTTGATGTTTGTTGATTGATGTGATTTGGTGTGAATCGTTGATTGATTTTGATAATATGTTTGAATTCGTTTTTGTGTGGAATTTGAAAACCATTAAGTTAAATGAGTATTAAGAATGGGGAATCTCTTAATATCTTGTTTACTTAATGTGTGTTTGGGAAAATCGTTTAAGTTAACTGGGCGTTAAGAATGGGGAATCTCTTAATGTCTTGGTTACTTAATGTTTGTTTTGGAAAACCGTTTAAGTTAAAAGAGTATTAAGAATGGGGAATCTCTTAATACTTCTGTTTGCTTAATGTTTTGTTTTGAAAATCGTTAAGTTAAATGAGTATTAAGAATGGGGAATCTCTTAATATCTGCGTTTTTTTAATGTCGTCGTAAAGGTGATTGTGTGGAGAAATGAATTGTTGTGTTTTGGCGTGAATTGTGTAATAAATTTGTGAATATGTTTGAGTTTGTTTTGGGTGGGATTTGAAAACCATTAAGTTAAATAAGTATTAGGAATGGGGAATCTCTTAATGTCTTGTTTACTTAATGTGTGTTTGTTTGTTGGAAAATCGTTTAAGTTAACTGGGCATTAAGAATGGGGAAACTCTTAATGTCTCGGTTACTTAATATTGTTTTGAAAATCGCTTAAGTTAATTGGGCGTTAAGAAAGGGGAATCTCTTCATCTCCTGGTTACTTAAAGTTTGTTTTGAAAAAATTGTTTTAAGTTAAATGAGAATTAAGAATGGGGAATCTCTTAATGTCTCGTTTACTTAATGTTTGTCTTGAAAATCGTGTAAGTTAAATAAGTATTAAGAATGGGGAATCTCTTAATGTCTTGGTTACTTATTGTTTGTTTTGAAAATTGTTTAAGTTAAATAAGAATTAAGAATGGGGAATCTCTTAATGTCTTGTTTACTTATTGTTTGTTTTGAAAATCGCTTAAGTTAAATGAGTATTAAGAATGGGGAATCTCTTAATGTCTCGTTTACTTAGTGTTTGTTTTGAAATTTGTTTAAGTTAAATAAGAATTAAGAATGGGGAATCTTTTAATGTCTTGTTTACTTATTGTTTGTTTTGAAAATCGCTTAAGTCAAATGAGTATTAAGAATGGGGAATCTCTTAATGACTCGTTTACTTAATGTTTGTTTTAGTAAACCGTGCAGACCCGTGATAGGTGGCACCTTGGTAAACGGTACGGGCCCGTGATAGGCAGTACGTTTATGGTTTACGCTTTTTGGTAAGTTGTGCAGACCCGTGATAGGTGGCACCCTTGTAAACGGTACGGGTCTGTGATAGGCAGTACGTTTATGGTTTACGCTTTTTGGTAAGTTGTGCAGACCCGTGATAGGTGGCACCTCGGTAAATAGTACAGACCCGTGATAGGTGGTACCTTTACGACTTATGTTTCTTGGTGAATTGTGTTTGTCCGTGAGATAATGCATAGGTGTTTGTCCGTGAGAGACTACACCCTGGTAAATTGTGTTTGTCCGTGAGAGACTGCACAGGGGTTCGTCCGTGAGAGACTACGCCCTGGTGAATTGTGTTTGTCCGTGAGAGACTGCACAGGTGTTTGTCCGTGAGAGACTACACCCTGGTAGATTGTGAATTGTTGGTTCATTTTGTCCGTGTGAGTAATTAAATTATAAGTGTTAAGTGTTATGTTTTGGAATTTGGAGATAACATGTTGATTGCAATACCATTTCGAAACTCATGATGTTGTAGTAATTGTATTATAAGTGTTAAGTGTTATGTTTTGTAATTTGGTGATAACATGTTGATTGCAATACCATTTCGAAACTCATGATGTTGTAGTAATTGTATTATAAGTGTTAAGTGTTATGTTTTGGAATTTGGTGATAACATGTTTGATTGTAATACTATTTCGAAACGCATTATGTTGTAGCGATTGCGTTATCAGTGCTGAGTGTTAAGATTTGGGATTATGTATGAATGTGATTGAGTTAGTTTATGAACTTTTGAAAGAATATACAGGGAAATCGATTTACCCAATGGATTTGATGAGTTACAGGGGCCCTGTTTTGCACGAAATCGATTTACCCAATCGATTTTGTAAGTTGTCTTTCAAAATCATTTAAGAAATCGATTTGGTAAATCGATTGGATTCAATTGGATTCAAGTTAGGGGCTTTGTCTTCCAAAAATCGATTTGCTCAATCGATTGGATTCAATACAGGGGCTCTGTCTGTTAGGAAATCGATTTACCCAATCGATTGAGTCATTCGATTTACCCAATCGATTGATTTAAGCCCAGAGTTCAGTTTTCACTAAAAACTTTCAGGAAATTGATTTCCCCGATCGATTGGCTTAGTGGAAAATCTTATTTTGAGTTCGATAATCTCAATTGATATATCAATGTTTTGGTGAGTTACGTATTACTTGATGGATTGAGAACTCTATTTGATTTCATTTACATTTGGCAAGCATTATATGAGCTTTTAGCATATGGAAAATCCTTTTAAGGTGCATGCTTAGTTGAGAGGATATTTTGTGCATTTAAAAACTTAAATGTTATGTGTTAACTGTTAATTTCGGTTGGTGACCCTTTACAACTATTGTGGAAATCTGGGCTTTGCCCTCAGATGAGAACCAGGATGATCCTACCGGTTCGTACCCTACGGGTGGGAATGTAGATGGGAATGCTTGATTGGAGCTACGTTAGGAGGATCTCACGGGGCACGTGGAGATCGCTCAGGGTGACCATATATTTCTGAGAGTCACACCTACTACTGGAGTTGGTAGAGCATTGAAATCGAAGAAGTTGACTCCGAAATTCATTGGACCATATCAGATTTCAGCACGAATTGGACCCCTTGCTTATCGGATTGCATTGCCTTCGATACTGTCCAATATCCATGATGTGTTTCATGTGTCGCAATTGAGGAAATATCTTGCAGATCCATCTCACGTGATCGAACCAGACACAATCCAGCTAAAGAATAACTTGTCGTTTGAAGTACCACCTGTGAGAATTGATGACAGAAAGATTAAGCGATTGAGGGCCAAGGATGTTTCGTTGGTTAAAGTGATTTGAAACCCAATTACTGGAGACGCGACTTGGGAACTGGAGAGCAAGATGAGAGAACAACACCCAGAGTTATTTATCGACGCATAGTTTCGAGGACGAAACTAATTTTAGGGGGGTAGTAATGTAAGACCCATAATTTTAAATTACACTTTATGTATTTTAGTGTATTTTGGTGTTGAACTCGGAGGCTTTTAAACCAAAGTTATTAATATTTTGGAGTGTATATAATCAAAAAGGTATTTTGATGCTCGATTAGAATTAGTCGTCGATAAATAAATTAAATTAATTGCGGTGAATCATTTACGAAGAATTTAATGCGTTATGGGTAAAATGGTAATTTTAATCTAGTTTTGAGATATTTGTTAATGGTTTACGCTTTTTGGTAAGTTGTGCAGACCCGTGATAGGTGGCACCTTGGTAAACGGTACGGGCCCGTGATAGGCAGTACGTTTATGGTTTACGCATTTTGGTAAGTTGTGCAGACCCGTGATAAGTGGCACCTCGGTAAACAGTACAGACCCGTGATAGGTGGTACGTTTACGACTTACGTTTCTTGGTGAATTGTGTTTGTCCATGAGAGACTACACCCTGGTAAATTGTGTTTGTCCATGAGAAACTGCACAGGGGTTTGTCCGTGAGAGACTACGCCTTGGTGAATTGTGTTTGTCCGTGAGAGACTGCACAGGTGTTTGTCCGTGAGAGACTACACCCTGGTAGATTGTGAATTGTTGGTTCATTTTGTCCGTGTGAGTAATTGTATTATAAGTGTTAAGTGTTATGTTTTGGAATTTGGTGATAACATGTTGATTGCAATACCATTTCGAAATTCATGATGTTGTAGTAATTGTATTATAAGTGTTAAGTGTTATGTTTTGGAATTTGGTGATAACATGTTGATTGCAATACCATTTCGAAACTCATGATGTTGTAGTAATTATATTATAAGTGTTAAGTGTTATGTTTTGTAATTTGGTGATAACATGTTGATTTCAATACCATTTCAAAACTCGTGATATGTAGTAATTGTATTATAAGTGTTAAGTGTTATGTTTTGGAATTTGGTGATAACATGTTTGATTCTAATACTATTTCGAAACGCATGATGTTGTAGCGATTGCGTTATCAGTGCTGAGTGTTAAGATTTGGGATTATGTATGAATGTGATTGAGTTAGTTTATGAACTTTTGAAAGAATATACAGGGAAATCGATTTACCCAATCGATTTGATGAGTTACAAGGGCTCTGTTTTGCACGAAATCGATTTTGTAAGTTGTCTTTTTCAAAATCATTTAAGAAATCGATTTGGTAAATTGATTGGATTCAATTGGATTCAAGTCAGGGGCTTTGTCTTCCAAAAATCGATTTGCTCAATCGATTGGATTCAATACAGGGGCTCTGTCTGTCAGGAAATTGATTTACCCAATCGATTGATTTAAGCCCAAAGTTCAGTTTTCACTAAAAACTTTCAGGAAATTGATTTCCCCGATCAATTGGCTTAGTGGAAAATCTTATTTTGAGTTAGATAATTGATTGCTCAATTGATATATCAATGTTTTGGTGAGTTACGTATTACTTGATGGATTGAGAACTCTAATTGATTTCATTTACATTTGGCAAGCATTATATGAGCTTTTAGCATATGGAAAATCCTTTTAAGGTGCATGCTTAGTTGAGAGGATATTTTGTGCATTTAAAAACTTAAATGTTATGTGTTAACTGTTAATTTCGGTTGGTGACCCTTTACAACTATTGTGGAAATCTAGGCTTTGCCCTCAGATGAGAACCAGGATGATCCTACCAGTTCGTACCCTATGGATGGGAATGTAGATGGGAATGCTTGATTGGAGCTACGTTAGGGGGATCTCACGGGGCGCGTGGAGATCGCTCAGGGTGTTTAGTTGTTTTGTAAAATGATCAGACTAGGTTGACACAGAGGGGACATATGTTTTTCTTTTGGGTTGCTTTTATTTTTAAACTAGAAGACTATACCACTTTTGTTATGTAAATATTTTGAACGCATATTTTGATTTCCGCTGCTTGTAAATTACAATGACTTAATTAGTAATCCAAAGGTGTTACCTTATTTAATTCTCTGTTTTAATTTAATTCCTTTTGAAAAAAAAAATACACCCTCGCTTTGAATAACGGGGTGTTACAGTCACCAACCGAAATTAACAAACATCACATAACAAAATTCTTATATTTTCAAATGCTCAAAAGAACCTTTCGTCTTATCATACTCCTCGAAAGGGTTTTCATATGTCCAAAAATGCATAAACGATGTTGAAAAATGAAGTTTTGAGAAACTGCATTGTCGTAGCCGAATACAATTGAGAAAAGGCAGATTTTCAATTCTAAAATGGATATTGAATCAATCAACACTTCAAACATTAATATTATCAATTATGGACAAATAATTAACACCAAATTAATCTCCACAAATTCACACCTCAATCACACATCGAATATTCATTAAATCAAATTATGAACACATAAATACATCAAAACTTAATCAACCCAACTTCACACCTCAAAGCAATTACGACAAATCACAACAACAACCAAATATGTATATACGATCGTCAAAGTATAACAAACATGACTCACGTGCCAAGCACCCTAATGCAATGCGTATATGCCAAAATTAATGTTTCCGGAATTCCAAACCAAAACCCTCCTCGAGGGGCGTAAATCATAATTGTACATCCTCTCACAGACCAGTACTAATTACCAAGGTGCAATCTCTCACGGATCAGCACGATTTACTAGCGTGCAGTCTCTCACAGACCAGCACGACATACAAGAGTGCAGTCGCTCACATACCATCACAATTTTCTAGAGTGCAATCGCTCACAGATCAGCGCATTCTAGAGTGCAATCTCTCACATATCAGCATGACGCGACAATTCCCGCAAGGATAAGATGAACCAACAATTCACATGGCATCATCCCGTGGCCCATCATGGTCACCACTATCACCATGGCCCCATCGCGGTCACTATGTACTATGAAATGCATGAGCATACTCTGACTCTTTTCACCACAATCATTAAGTAAATGCAGCTATTAAAAGATTCCCCATTTTTAATACTCATTTAACACTAATGATTTTTCAAACACAACACATAGCATACTCAAACATATTTATTCACACCAATTAAAATTTCCACAACCATACATAAATCACATCTCTAAAAATTCATAAAAATCGTTACGAACACATAAATCACATCAACCGTAAATCACCACAACCCACACCTCAAACACACATCAAACATTCATAATATCAATTATGAACATATAATCAAATTAAATTTAATCCTCCCCAAATTCAACATAAATCACCCATATTAATCTCCAAAATTTTCAAACATTAATCACCAAATTTAATCTCCACAAATTTCAACCATAAATCACTATACTCAATCTCTTAAATTTTCAACCATAAATCACCACAACAACATTAATATATCAGAGTTCTCCCCACCGCTAACTCGGTGCCAACGGTCTCGATTCCTTTTCGAGACTCAAAGAGCTAACTACATAAACATGAATATCTATAACAACTTGTTCACAATAAAACTAATTCAAACACAACAAAATCTCCAAAATTAAATCTTTCTCACACACAAAAGTTTTAAAACCCAATAATCTATATTATTTACTTAAAACTAAATAAAACAAATATCGTCAAAATTTTCCATACACACACTCGACTATTAAAGCACCAAAATTTTTGAGTTAATAAAATACTCTAAACTTTTTTTCTTTTTAAACTCAATCAAAGAGTAATTAAAAGAGTAACATTTTGAACTATAACCATTTTTAATTTCAATCTATCTTTTTGCTCAAACTCTTTAATTTAGTTAAAATTTGAACTTTTTCAGACTTTAACAACGCTAATTTTTTTGTAAAATTTCAATTTTAGTTCAAACTCATTTATTTGAAAATAACTCATTACGTAACTCAAACTCATCAAATTTAATTATCGCCAATTAACACTGACAACAATCAATTCAATTCCACAACACACATATAACACCTCAATTAAATTTCAACAATTCAAACATAACTCACCCAAATTCAAAATTCCATATTTTTACACATAAACCACCAAATTTCATCAATTCATTTTCTACAAAATCCACAAATAGATCATATCTCAAAAATTCATAATAATAATTATGAACATATAAATCACAACAAACTTGAATCACCACAAACCACAACTCAAATTTAAATTCCACTAAATTACACATAATCACATTAAATTAATTTTTCACAAAATCACACCTCAAATACATCAAATTTCTTTTTCACAAAATCACAAATAATATCCTAAATCCAAACTAAAAGTTTGGAAGGAACCCTTACCTTAACGATAGCTCTAACACGCGATTACGGTACCGTAATTAATTCCAGTAAAATTTAAGTTTGTGACGTCGCGTCGAAAACTAGTTCACTAACATCGTAGTATGGCAATTAGCAACTTTCCCTTCTGTCACTTCTCGAATAGAAGCTTAGATCTAGAAGAAAAATGATGATTTTTGTATTTGTTGGTTTTGAAAATAAAGTAATTTAGAAACAGAGGAAAGAAAAGCATTGGCGAGAGAAGCTTCAGCTTTCTTTTTCCTTTCCTGTTTCTCTTTCTTCCTTTCTTTTATATATATATATATTATATTAAAATTATAATAATATATTATAATAATAATAATAAATATCTAAACAAATATCTAGATATTTTATAAAAGTCATCATTACGTCTGCCACCTCACATCACATCACAAACCACTTTTTCAGAAAAATATCTACTATCGCCGTAATTTAATAGGCAAATGAATTTTTCTGAAAAATGCTACATCTCAGAAATTTTTTTTCTTTGACAAATAATTCACCGTAATTAAATAAAATTATTCATCGACGAATAATTTTTAATTGAGTCTCCAAAAAATATTTTTGGCATTTAACTCAAAAAATGCCTTAAAATTGGCTAAAAAGCCTCAGAATTTCAGCACAAAATTCCTCAAAATACATAAATTAGAATTTAAAATTAAGGGTCTTACAGAATCAAGGCTTCTGATCGAAGCTATAACATCAATAATTACATATGAAGCTTCAAGGATCATTAAACACAAGATAAATCTGATCAAGAACAAAGAAACCAGCCCAATCAACAAAGTTCAAATGACGTTCAAAGGCTGGAATATTTTTATTCAAATATATTGGTTTTGGTCAAATCTAACAGAGCACTACCAATAGCTCTTTTGTGAGGACTGGATGTAACCCGAGTTGGGCGAACCAAGATATATCGTTGTGTGGTATCTTTTCCCTTAACTATTTACTTTCATTTTGATTGATTATTTAGTTAAATGCATAAACTGAATTTCTAATTTTGACTAACCAAGAACGTTCTCCGTTTTCTGGTTAAAAACAAGAAAGTTCTCCGTTTTCTGTTTTCACAACCAAGATCAATCTTGAGTTATTTTCTTAAGTTTTTAATAGGAATTTTTAAAACGTGCATTTACAATTCAAATCCCCTTTCTTGTAAATCGACATTGTTACTTCAATCAAGTTAAGTAAAGAATGCATCATAAATTGTAGAGTCCTCCCAGGATATAAAAATCTCTCAAAGTGTTTGGGCTACTGTTTACACTATAAGTATATCACAAAAGCTAGCACTACCATAGGCCTGACAAGTCTCTATAATCTATATTTGAAACACATGCAGATAAGGATCAATAGGTCTTTATTTAGGTTGTAATGTGGCCAAGGTAAGGGTGAGATGATCCTAAAGTGACTAGGGCTAAAAATCAAAGAGGATAAATGAGTAATGATTAAGAGAGGGAAACAACATTAAGAAGTAACTCAACAAAATATCATTGACTTTTATTTTCATACTCTCTTTGCTCACAACACTACCATTTTTCCTCATATATATATATTTTTTTATAACACTCAAATTTAAACAAACAAGTTGAGCACCCTATACTTATGTAAGGAAAGACTCCTTTATCCCCCAAGATTGAGTCAATTCATTGTTTTTCACTTTTAGGCTTGTAATGAGCTATATAACAAAAAATAGGATAATTAGGGTCAAAGGGGCTTAAACAAATGGATAATTATAGGGTAGACTTATTTGGCTAGTGGCTTAATCAGAAATAAATGTCTAGATCATTTCAATATATGCATGCGAACAAGAGTCAAATCAAGTTCTGGTGTAACTAGCAATCACGAGTGAGATAACACACAAGAAAAAAAAGATGGAAAAATGTATTTCATTCATAATAAGGCTCAAAAATCTCACAAAGGTTAATGACTTATCACAAATGATACACAATTTAGCATTTTAATCCAATTTATTTTACCAAGAATTCAAAAATACTATCCAATCATACTAGTCCAAACAAACTCTCCATATTTACAACCTTAAAATAAGTCATTAAGAGATTCCCCATTCTTAATACTTATTTAACTTAAACGATTTTCAAAACAAAACATTCAGTAAACAAGTCATTAAGAGATTCCCCATTCTTAATACTCATTTTACTGAAACCATTTTCAAAAACAAACATTAAGTAACCAAGACATTAAGAGATTCCCCATTCTTAATGCTCAGTTAACTTAAACGATTTTCACAAACTCACATTAAGTAAACAAGATATTAAGAGATTCCCCATTCTTAATACTCGTTTAACTTAATGGTTTTCAAATTCCACACAAAACCAACTTTCACATTCAATCCATAATTCGCACCAAATCATTTTCCACACAAAACAAACTCAAACATACTTTCATATACAATCCATAATTCGCACCAAATCATTTTCCACTCAAACCACACAAACACATCTCAAGTTTCATCAGTATCAATTAAAAACACGTCAAAACAACGAACAAAAATCAACAAAATCCACCACTCAAACACACAAGTTTCATTTACTCAAAATCATACATAAATGAGTTTTAAATTCATTTTCCACGAAACATTCATCAATATCACAAAAACCCCACATTAGAATTTCACCCATAAAGCATTAATTCGATATTCCCCAAATCAACACTTCAACCCTAACAAATTCTTTTCCACACAACCACAAGTAATTCCCTAAATGCAAACTAAAAGTTTGGAAGGAGCCCTTACCTTCACGTTAGCTGTAACATGCGATTACAGTACCGCGAGCAAATCCGGTAAAATCTCCGCTCGCAACACCGCTTCTAAAGTTGGTAACCTAGCACCGTAGTGTGGTAGTGAGCAACTTTCCCTTCTCTCTCTTTGCGAAACGAAACTTAGATCTAGATGAAACGGGGAGATTTGAGTTTGAATCCCTAATACCGTTTTTCTCTGTTTTCGAATCAAAGAGGAAGATTGAAGTTGAGAAATCCTTGACCCATCTCCCACTATCAAATTCGAATTCAAAGGAAAGAAAAGGAAGCAAAAACGAGCAACAATGGAGGAAGGGAGAAATTGAACTTCTTGCGCGAGGCAGTGAGGAAGGAGATGGAAAATTTTGATTTTCTCTCCTTTGTATTTCCTTTCTCTCTTTTTCTTTCCTTTCTACTTCTCTTCTCCTTATTTCTTTCTTTTCCTTTTCTTTATATATAAATATAAATATATATATATATATATTAATTAACAAATATCTCCAACTCTTTAGATATTTATTAAATTACTCTTTTACCCAAAACATATTAAACTATTCGTAAAAGATTCACCGCAGTTAATTTAATTTATTTATCGACGAGTAACTCTAATCGGGCATCAAAATATCTTTTTGATCATATAAACTCCAAAATATTAATAATTTGGCTAAAAAGCCCCTGAGTTCAATACCAAAATCCATTAACATACATAAGGTATAATTTAAAATTATGGGTCTTACAGAAACTAACATCTGCCTTTTCAGTTTCTCCTTTCCGTGTCCCTCTCTCCCTCTCCCTCCTATCCTATCAGTAATCAGTTCATATTGTTCTCTGCCGCTTCTTCTCTTCACTTGAACTCTCCCTATCAACGTAGCTTTTTGGTAAGTAATCATGTGAAATTTATTGTTACTCTATATCTCACATTAAAAATTTATCTTCAATATATTGGCATATATTTTAAAACTATCATGAAACAAAAGCTAACCAATTAAAAAAACTTTAATGCACAAGACAAGAAAATACAATTAACTTCATTATGTATATAATTCATATTTGAAACAAAAGCTCCCCACATATAACTTCATTATTGTTGTTGTATATTATTTTATTTTACAATATATGTGGTTTGTCTTTAATCTGAGTTTGACATATTCGTATAATTTTTATATCGTGTTTGATTCTTATTTATTTTATAGCATAATTTATTATTAACATTATGTAATGGGTCAAAATATATGTGACAACTAACAAATACAAGTCTACAATAACATAGGAAGAAGTTGAGTAAAGTTAGTAAGCTTATGAGTTATGTCTATCCCCTTGCATAGTAAAATTAATATCTCTCTATGTGTCCCTTATGTATAATGTAATTACCATATAATGGCAAATATATTTCCTTTCCTACATGAATCTCTTTGTTTTATATATCTCTTGTTTGATGTTTTGTGTTGTGTATTTTAGTTAATTTGTGAATTATTTTAATTAATTTGTGTATTCTTTTAGGAGTGAAACAATGTTTAAAAATAAGAAAATTGATGCATTTTTCAAGAAGAAAGTTTTTGACAAAGTTGAAAATTGCAAAGCTTCAACATCAACACCTGAAAAGCATCCTTCAAGTGATCAAACAGTTCAACCAGATGAGAAGCCTTGTAAGATTCAAAAAATCACCGCGAATAAATTTGATGTCAATTGTTAGAACGTGACCCCGGAAAATGTCTCCAAATTTGTGATTACCCGGGGAATCAAAGAGATGAAGTTCGAAGAGCCTATCTTAATTGGGGTCAATATCAATGTTTAATTGCAAAATATTCCCTAAATGGAGAGAATCATCCAAGACGATTTCAAGCATCTTGGTTCAAAATGTTCCCTTCATGGCTAGAGTACTCTCCGACTAATGATGTTGCTTATTGTTTATTTTGTTACTTGTTTAGTACAAAACCAAGTGGGAACCCTACCTCTGATGTCCTCAATAGCAAAGGATTTAAAGCATGGAGAAAGGTTAATGTCGGAAAGCATTGTTCTATTCTTAAACATATTGGAGAGAGTCCTTGTTCATTTCACAATAATGCAATGAAAGCATGTCAAGACTTGTGCAATCAATCTATGTACATCATAAATGGCTTTAATGTGCTGAGTGTCGATCTCATCAGCAAAAATAGACTTCGTCTCAAAAGCTCTATTGATTCAATTCGTTGGCTCACATTTCAAGCTTGTTCTTTTCGTGGCCACGACGAATCACTAGGATCAAAAAATAGAGGTAACTTTCTTGAAATGATGAACTTGCAAAAGTAGTGCTTGAGAATGCTCCATATAATTCAAAGTATACCTCTCCTAAAATTCAAAAGGACATTTTGCATATCATGTCTAGTAAAGTTAAGAGCTATATTCGAGAAGAGATTGGGGATTCTAAATTTTGCATAATTGTTGATGAATCACGTGATGAATCTCTAAGGGAGCAAATGGCTATTATTTTGAGCATAATATTTGGTGAGAATCTAACATTTATTTGGTGGCAGATTATTTGAGCAGAATAGAAATTGATCTTGTCTTGATAATCTTCATTGCTGAAAATGATCTTTCTGTAACAGCTGTAGAAAATGGAAGAGTTAAGATAAGACGAATTAATCGATCAATCAACTAATATGTATCCCTACCAAATATTATGCTCAAAATAATAGCCATTTGCTCCCTTTAGTATACGAACCTAAATAAATCTACATGAGATTTTCACATAATTATTTTAAAACTTTCTTATAGATTACTTGAACTACATGTTGTCAACCATCCATGCGTGCTAACACACTAGTTATTATCATGAAGTTGTAAAATATCATTCATGAAATTAGACATCACAATAGTATGGGACAGAGATGGATTTGGTCTCTCTCACTCCTATATTCCATTAGTTGAAAAAAATCCATATTAGTGCTCTTTTTTATTGGATGTGAAATTGAAGTCTACATTTTTGTCTGCAACAGCTTTCGAGTTTCTCCGTTCCGCACTCATTCATATATAAAATATTAAATTTAAAAGCAATATATAATTAATATAATAAAATAATTATTATTATATAATAATAAAATAAAATAAATGAATATTAAAATCATATTTTCTTTAGAAAGGAGACTATAAATTTTAATATTTAAACAATAACAAATATATTGAATATGCATATGTATATGTATAGGTATATGTATATAAACATTAAAAATGACAATACTATTACTAGCGAGGTAGGTGCATAATGAATACGAACACTTTCAAATTTGTCCCGCTCCCGAGTTTTAATATTGAGAAAAACACACACCCGCATCCAATCAAAGTGAACTTTCTTCATCCAAATTAAAACGAATTCACATGGGTATCCGAAGGTGCAAGTTTTATTGTCATCTTATCCTAGAATGCAAAAGCAAACTTTGATTATAAAGAATCAATCCACGCAACATTTATTATCTGTTGGATTTTGAGTTTCAAAAACTATTTAAAAATCATAATTTATGTCACCGAAGATATTACTTGGTTGAGTCGCGGATTAGGTCGCTCTCTTTAAGATGTTTCGCGGCACTGCCCAAATTGTGCAAGGTAGACTATCAACCACGAAGTCCCTAGGATAAAACAGCCCAGATTCACTGTATCGGAGTTCCACTGCACCGTAGAAAACTGTTCTAGAATTACACACTCAATATGGCGCTTAAAGCCACTCTTAATATAACGGTTAGAGTCACTCTCAATATGACGATTAAAGTCATTCTCAATATGATACTACGACCACTCATAACTACTGCATTACAACTGCTCTAGAAAACAAAGAAACTACGGCATAACCACCGCTCAAAAAAATGAAGGAACTGCAGCATAACCACCGCTCTAAAAACCGGAAGAGACTGCAGTATAATAATCGCTCTAAAAAAGCGAAACGAATTGCGGCATAATGACCGCTCTAAAAACCGAAAGGGACTGCGACATAATGACTGCTCTAAAAACCGAAAGAGACTGTGGCATAATAACTGCTCAAAAAATCGAAAGGGACTGCGACATAATAACCGCTCTAAAAATCAGAAGGGACAAAAAGAAAGGGGAGAAGTGGCTCGAAATTAGGCGAGCAGAAATTAGTTTGAAAAAGCATCCAACTTTGGTGTGCTTTTCACAATAGTTTGAAGCTCATTATATAGTGATGGAAGTAAACTCACATTTATTTTCTAACCAATGTGAGACTTTAGTATGTAGATTTCTAACTACTCAAAATATTAGAATTTTTCAATGTAGGATTTCAAAAACAATTCTTTCCAATGTGGGACTTAAATTTTAGAAAACATGATTCTTTCCACTTGAATTTACTCAAAATATTTATTTTCAATGTGGGACTTGTGTTTTAAAACAAGTTTCTTTCCACTTAAATTTACTAAAAAATATTTCTTTTCAATGTGGGACTTCAACACATTTTTAAATTCACACTATAACATACTTATGTTCCAACATTATCTTATCAATATAATCCTACCTTTTATATCTCTCTAGTCCCATCTCATTTTCAACCGTCGATCTTTAGTTATACACAATCGATGGGATTAGTTGATTCAATCAAAAACAAAGGCCCAGTTCGATCTGGTTTGGCCATAAGAACCGTTATTCTTTAAAAATAGAAAGAAAAAAAACCAAAATAATCAATATGAACCATATTTTGAACCAAATCGAAGATTGTTATTGAAAATTGTTCGATTGCATTGTGTTTATACCGAACAAATGTCAAATATGATGTTTTTTCTCCTTTCTTTCCCTGTAACTTACCTTTGAGAGCCCTGTAATGGATATATTACTTCTTTATTTTCTACAAACTGTTCGAGAACACAAGATTTTCAACAATCAACTTCCTTTTTTCTGTCATTTTTTTTGTTGTCGTTGTATGAATGCTACCTCCAGATAAGCTGTGCATGGTTGGTTTTTAAAAAAAAAATCAAACTATATCCATTTTAAAATCAATATATGGATTTAGGTTTATAACCAAATCTATTATTTAGTTTAAAAGCGGTTATAAAACCAATTGTAAAATTGATTATCATTAAATAACCGATTTATAATTAAGCAACTGATTTTAAAAAATTTAATTTTAAAATCGATTTTTTTTCTTTTCAAAATCGGTTAGAGTGTGATTTTTTTTTTTAAAAAAAATCATTTATTCATAGTTTAAAAATCGGCTATTTAAAAATATTGATTTTTTCGATAAAGTTTTTTAAAAATTTTCTCATCAAATTTTTTGAGAAAAAATTCGATCCAAAATTTTTTTGAGAAAAAAAAGTTTTTTTTTAATTTTTTTTCGATATTTTTTTCGAAAAAAATAAATTTCAAAATTTTTTCAAGAAATAAAATATCAAAATTAATAAAATATTGACAGTAGATAAAAACAAAATTCAAATATAAAACATAAGTGATTATCCAACCGATTTATAACCATATGATTTTAAAGGGATATTTAAAATGGATTTAGATCTAATTTTAGATTTATGTCTTATAACCGAATTTTTTACACAGCCCTACCTCAAATACTCATGCAAATACTCACAGGAAGCCACGATTTCACATCACTTCCACTCATACAAACTCCGCCTCTCTCGTTTTCTATTTGTCACTGCCAATGAGTTACGTAAGCATGTCGTCGTCTCTTAATGTTTACTTCTCTTCCTAGACTTATTAGATGTGTGCCACCTAGGACTATGCATTGTTGGAAGTTTCTAAATATCAAACCATATCTATTTTAAAACTATTATATGGATTAAGATTACTAGCTAAATCTATTTATTAATTTAAAACCGATTACAAAACTGATTATAATTTTGATTATAGTTAAATAACATTTTTTGGTCGGACAACAATTTTTTGACTAACTCAACTTTAAATTTATTTTTTTCATAGTCCTCCTTAAAAGTTTATGTTCAAGCATAACAATTAGCTTCTAATTGTTTTTCGAATCTTAACATCAACACCAAAATCATGAAATTTAAAATTCAAACTTGATAATACTGTTATATATAAGCAAACACATCAATTTAAGGAGCTTAGCAATTAAAAATTCAAACTATTCAAAAAGTTGTCACATGTCCTAGCATTTGTCAAACATGTACATGCCAAAAATGCAACGGAATTAGACATATAATCAACATTCTAACAAAAGAGAAAGAAATTGTAATCCCAGAAAGAAAAA
>JBBPBT010000460.1:3470119-3482892 GCA_037974875.1 Cicer bijugum | reverse complement strand
AAAAAAAAAAAAAAAAAAAAAAAAGTAGTTGCTTTTAGAATCTAAAATAGTTGCTGACAAATGGTGCGTTTATTTGAACTTAAACAAAAATGATCTTTAGTTAAAAAAAGTTTAGAGATTATTTTGTTGAGATTTATTTAAAAATGATTTTTTTTTGTTTGTTTACTATCACAAAAATGATTTTTTTTTAAGTAATTTTTAATCTGTTTGTATACAATTTTATAAAAGTAATTTTTTAAGCTATAAACTTACCATAAATGACATAACTTTTCTAATACATTACTCTATCTCGTTCTCTAAGTCATATCTCTCTACCTCTCATTTTTATCTACTACCCCTCCCTCTTGCTCTTCCTCCCTTCCATTTTCAAAACTAATACTAATAACAAAATTAAACCTTATAATAGACTTCATACTTCTTTTTTTTTACCAATTTATATAAAATATCTAAAATAATGGAGAATGTTTATGCAATAGAAAAAATTGACCATAAATTGAATTTAAAAAAGCAACATGTTATAACAAAAGTTTGAAATATTCATATAAAAGTCATCTAAATAATTTGTGTGTTTGTGATGGTTATTGTAATATTTTCCATCTTGCTTTGGCAACACACACTTCTCAAACTAGACTGGTGATAGTTAAATGCTTCATTTTTTTATCTGAATCTTGGAGTCAGTCTAAATTGTGAAAGATGATACCCCATATTCCTGTACGGACCTAAGAAACCTTTAAGTGAGAGATATTCTGACTCAACAAGATAGTACTTACCTATGTGTAAATACAAAATATATTACACAAAATTATAAAATAGATATTATACATATAAAAATAGTTCAAGTTGTATAATACAGACCTTCAAGAGGATAAGGAAATTGAAAAATTGGTTTACGAAGAGTATCTATAAGAATCCTTGCGTAATGGACGAATCATTTCCATCCACACAATGAAAATATAAAACACATATTAAAATAACACACAACCATCACATTCGTACTAGTATATCCTTTTCTATTGAAAACTAGATGTCTTCTTATTGGGACATGTATTTTAATATGTGTTTCGTATATTGCCTCTATACAGTATTTAAAATAAGGCCAATATCAACGACCATTTATAATATATTGAGAAGGATTGTCAATAGGATCAATAGGTCTATATAATGAAGGTTGACCTATCATATATAAGAATGCAACAACACTTTCCTCTACTCTGATGTGTTTGGTAGGTGTCAACACAATTATTTGTTAACTCCCATACCAATTTTCAAAAGACTTGTTTCCTCATTCGAATTTGTTCAAAAAATCTGTTATAATTTCTTGTTACCAATTATGTATACCACTTGTGACTTGGGATAATTGAAGTCGTTTTCTTTTCTTTAACAACATATTTCAGCACATGATTTGTGACCTTAAAAAGCAACTGCAACTTGGGCAATATGATATTGATGTATAATATTGTGTTGGACTTCAATTTCCATTTCAGAAGTAGTATCACTCTCATTTGAATTGTCAGTCATCCTGTTACACAAAATATAATAAATTTCACAAAACAACCAATATAATTAAATGTGAATCATGATATGAAATTGAGTCATCATATTTCTCAAATTGTTTAATTCATTGAACTCTCACTAATGAAATTGGTACTAGTGATGTATCATATCCAACAACAACTAATTCGTAATGGAAACATAAATCAGTCAATATTTATATAATTGTCAAACTACTAAATATCATATTATATCAAACTAGCAAAAACAAAAAAGTTCAAACTACTAATATAATTGTTGAATAAAAATTATATTTTAATGGTGAGCGCGTGAATAGTCTTGTTCAAGAAAAGTGTGAAGCCAATCAATAGTTATATTCGGAGTGGTGGTATTCATGAAGTGAACAAATGTTGCCATACTTTCTTTGTTGGGAAGGACTCTTGTAGCTTTAAAGTGTAAATGTGATACTTGTAGTATGGATGGAAGCTCAACTAACATTATCAAACATTTGACTTAACTAATATTTTCCTCTAGTCTTCCTTGGCTTTGTTCCATCCCATCAATGATACAATCAAGAGATCGTTGAATTTTCTCTGATGTCCCCATTTTATCTCCTTTTCCTAAATTCTTCCTATTTTTTTGAAGAACTTGGTGTTAGGTTGGTTTTGTGACACTCCGGCCCTCCAGCGTTACCAGTGATGTTACCTCATGATCTTCTCGTCCCCCTTTCCCTCAATTGGAAATCTGGCGAGTTTTTTTGCCTTTCGTGGGATTTGAGCCCGGTACCTAGGGGATAAGTATTGCCTCCCCAATTGAGCTCTAGCTCAATTGGTAGTGGGATCTTTTAGGAGGCGGTACTTATCCCCTAGGTACTGGGCTCAAATCACACGGAAGGCAAAAAACTCGCCAGATTTCCAATTGAGGGAAAGGGGGGGGGGGGCGAGAAGCTTGTGACGTAACACAGCCGGTAACGCTGGAGGACTGGGGTGTTACAAGTTTGAGCTTCATTCCTAACTTCAAAGTTATTCTCTTCTCCTTCTCCTTCATCCTCAGTAATTGGATTATTCTCCCAACCTTCTTTAAATTGAGATATCGATCATTGAAAAGGTAGTTACTCTTCATATGGCTTGTAAAGAGCAAATCCGGTAGATATTACACCATTGAAATATTTCTCAAGAAAATTAATGAGTTTAGGTCATTTATTCTTCCATTTCATAATCTTCGGATCCTCCTAAAATATATAAGTCATAAAATACTTTTATAGTACACCAAGACATAACCATACCTTACTTTTAGCCGTCCACCATTCATCGTCAGCCTGAACAATTTGCTTACCATGATCCCATCCGACTCCAGTATGACTTTTCACTAATTTCGCAAATGATGAAAACTCTCTTTTCAACGCATCCCATCTATTTTTCAGTTGGGTGTGGTCATAAGCATAATTAATTCTCTTTTGAAACTTCTCAGTAATATTCTTCCACTATTCTTTACTGAAGTGGGTGTTTGGTCTATTATCAACCTATATTTCTTCAATGCAAATTTTTAGAAATGGTTTAGTTTTACTATTATCCCATCTTGCAACAATTCTTCCATCACTCTCAAAACTTTTTACATCTTTTTTAGTTATCATTCTAATTGATATTTAAGTCAGCAAAAAGGTTAGATCACATGTTTGAAACAATTCGTAAAGTAACCTACTGTTAACAAAATTTCTAACTCGTAAACATGATAGTTTGATTATCTATAGTCACTAAGGCAGTAGTTAATACTTGGAAGAATCTCTGCTATCTAGTTGTCAATATCTAACTATAACAGAACAATTGGAATATTTTAAATTATAAGCTTCAAAATTATAAGTTTAATCTATTTTTTAGACACATTTTAAAATTGAATATTGTACCTTAAGTGCTCATCAAAAAGTAATAAATAAACCACAAAAGTAAAAAAAAATCATATCATCATATGAATGATGTAAAAATGATTCAAATAAAAGACATAGAAACAACAAAAAAACGATGTGGAAAAATGGAAAAGGAGAAAGAAACTTACTTGATGAAAACTTATATCAAAGTCTCATAGAAGGAGAAAAATTGTCACAATTGAGTAAGTGAAACTAATGCAGTATGGAGAAAATCCAAATAAAAGTTGATAGTTAAGTTCCTTGTTTTTAAAATTTGTAACATTTTTTAGCTAATGTGAGAAAACCCCAGTAGCGAATGTGAGAATCTACTATTTTTCAGTTTTTATTTTTTAACTAAAAAATGATTTTTCAAAAATCTAAAACAAATTAAAACAATAATAAATGATTTTAAATTTAAAAAATAAATATTTTCATTAAAAAAATATGAAACAAACTTATTCAAAATAGTTTGGGGTAAGTTAACGATTAAAACAAATATTTAATTAATTAAAGATTATATTATTTGGTTTCAACTTAAAATTGTTTTAAGGAACCAGAAATCGCATCAAACCACCTAAATTGAATTTGCGTGTTTCAAACATAACATGGTATTTGCAACGGAGCTGCTTAGCACCCAATTGTTCCTTGTTGCAACGTATGTTCGTTGCGGCTTTTTTCTTGCAAATGATAAAGTTATCAAAAAAGTAAGCGTTTGTAAAGGCTAAAGTTGTCACAAAATTTGTATTTTTGTGAGAATTTAGATCACCACAAAGGATAAAATGATAAATAAAAAAAAAAGTTTGTGAGAGGAACTAACCACCTTAATCGTACAAGTCAAGTCTTCTCCTAACAACTTGACAACCCTAGATTGAAGAATTAAACCACTATCGGGTTGGATACAAAATATTGGAACTTGAAAATAGTTGCACCTAACTTTGCTGCTGCTGATGATGATGATGATGATGATAATAATAATAATAATAATAATAATAATAATAATAATAATAATAATAATAATAATAATAATAATAATAATAATAATAATAATAATAATAATAATAATTCTCACACTCTAAGAAAAGAACACTCATAAAATATTTTTAACTTAAACAAGTATTTCTCTATTTGAACTCTAAGATGAATTTGGAATTTTGAGCTTGAGTTCTTCTACTTTCTATTTTTTGATACTTTTCTTCATCAGCCTTGAATATCTATTTATAGTTGAAATTTTGACTTCAATTTAGTCCTTGTTTAATTCTGAATTGTATCTTGTTCAGATTGAGTTTGTAAATTCTTCAACTAATTATGTTTCTATTTTGTTGAAGATAAATCTTTTAATCTTGATCAAATCTTCTTCAAATTTGGATCAAATCTTTTTCATATCTTGACCATATTTTCTTTCCCACAAAGTCTTCTCAATCCATATTTAAGTGGATCAAAACCTCATTTGAAAGTATTTTTGTTTTATAATATAGGGGCTCACACAAATGACAATCCACTTGTCCTGTTAATCCTTTTAGACATGCAAAATCTTCTTGAGTAGTAATTTTTTTCTCTTTATGTTCTTAGGGCTATCTTTTCTTGTAAGCTATCTAAAATCTCTTTAGGTGGAGTTGTCCATGACAAAATTTTCCCTTCAATTGATCAAAATAGATATGTAAATCACTACAGTTGTTGTGAGGGGTATCTACTTGAATATGTAGCACTTCCTTTATTCCATATGAAATGGAAATAAGAGGTGCCCCAATTAAGATCTGGTGCTTATGAGGGTATTCCATACTTACAAGGTAATAATTGGTACAATGGTACCAGGATTTTTTATCTAGCTTTTCTTCTACACATGATAATAAAGAGGATAGTCATGCCTTTTCATTCTTATGGGTGACTCATCTTCATCACGACTTACTTTGAACTTCGAAGTTAAAGTAGCCAAAACATTAGCTAGTTGATTATATTGTTGAGAGACAAGATTGAAAAGGCCATCACGAAATTGTTTAGATAATTTTTTGATATGCACACAATAAAGAATCATCTTCTTATCCAAAAAAAAAGTGTTCTTGGTTTATCCCGTGAATGACTAGGGACAAGTAACCATATACTTTCAACATTCCCCTTTTTGCTTCTAAGGTGGCTAGGATACTGATGGTACAAGTTTCATATTCGTCTATCTTAATTGTAATTCAAAATATAATCAGACATTGATAAAGATAAAATGACTTTTCTAAGAGAATAACATGGAAATAATTTCATGCCTCGACTTATTGATGTCAATTCAAATAATGGGGTTCATTTTTATCATTCTCCCCTTCAGTGGAATTAACAGCAAGACTGAAATTATAAAATGAGATCTTAGCAAATATATCTATGAATGAACTACTATCGTATAAGCTTGCTTTATTATATTGTCATTGCAATATCATATAACATTAACATTAAAAACCACGGGGGACTTGATAGTATCTTTATTGTTGACCTCGCCTTTGTGATATACCGGAAAACCTAGTCAATGCATTCACCATTATGTTTAGTCAAGGTTTTTTCTTTCAATGCTCCTCAAAGGTTCCTAAAAGATTTGGCAATTTTGTTTACATTGATGCATTTTTCTATGGCATTGAAGTAACAAATGGTTGAGATGAAAATTCAACATCAACAATACAACTTTTGAAGGTTTTCTTGTGGTGAAAAACAAAGAAAGCATTCACATGATCTAGAAGTAAAAGGTGGGTGATGTGTGACACCCTATACTCCAAATTGAAATATAAACAACACACTAGTTTTGAAACAGATTTGTAGAGGTTTTAAATTAAAGTGTAAAAAATATCTTTTAAAATAAAAGGCTCAGGATACCACACTTATACTCACAAAAAACTGCTAATATAAAAATTTTGAATTAAATTTTTTTAATATCGAATATAGTTGAGATTTATCAAACAAATATTTCTAACATCAATATAATTTACAAACCTAGAAACAATTAATTTTCATCTTCAAATAAAAGATTATAAGATAGCATAATTGATCAATAGAGTTTACAAAACATAAATTAGTTCAAAACATGGTAAAAATACAACAAATGACTCACACCTGATATCACCTATCAAAACATAGATCATCAACCAATAATCTAAAATAACTGCATTTTTGCAAATAGGCACACACAAACAACGAATGAGTTGAGCTTCAAAAACATATACTAGTATAAAATAATTGAGGAGAACACATAAAACATCAATTAATTATCGTATCAAATTAAATCAAATCACAATTAACAAGCATAATCAAAGTAAAACATCAAGGTAAGCCAACACACAAATCATGTAATGTTATGCATGTTCTTATACTTTAGGTTCCTCTTCTTTCTTTGGTGCCATTCTACTCTTAAGTATTTGGTTGGGATAATTCATACTATGTCACCACACAGGTGGGTGGATAAATTAAATTGGCAAGTCCTAATAGATCTCATAAACTCAACTCAGGACACATATAGGCGACAGTTAAGGTAAACGTGTGTTGCATGGTAGCTCCCAACATTTGGGGGGCTACCTCAAGTCACATATGCATTCTCCACCAGAACACCCCCAAGGTCTGACAATGTTGCCATAAGACTCAATAGCATACCCCACGTTGAAGTTTATTCAGTTGTACTTCCCCAACACCACTTAACTTGTCAAGCCCTACCTATATGATAACAAGATAATTTTCACGTCAAATACTCTTAACATCTAATTCCTCCTCTCATTGGCCTAGACTACTCACTTCATTAAGAGCACGATCTCTAGCATAGGTCGAACCTACAACTAATTCATTGTTTAAGGCGTAACATCAAAAATATATATATATATATATATATATATATATATATATAAACATAATCTCACATAATACAATTCATTACATTTTACTTGAAACAATATCCAAAATATTTATGAATAAATGTAGTACCAAATACATCAAATACACAATTTGAAAATAAATCGACTAGTACACATTCATCAAAATATAGTCAAACAACACCCTATAAAAATTTCTAATTTGTGTTTTAACGTCACTAAATTCTACATCTGGTCCTATATATACAAGAAAGTTGGCCATAAAGTGCTGTTGGGGAGTTCGGGGGAGCCCGACATTCAGAATGGGCTAAACAATGATTCATAAGAGACTTAGACATCACATCTCAACCCAAAACCTTAAGGCATTAGGATTATGGGTCATTCTCCTTATATATCCAATATAACCTCCATTCCTGGTCAATATAGAACTAACCACTTATAATTGAATTCCAACAAGTGCTAACAAAAATCCATCAAAGAAAACAAATATTTTTTTTGGTCGTTGTTCTATCAAAAGAATAAAGGGTTTGGATATGACAACCCAATGTGGCCAACCACAATCGCACAGTCGCAGAAAATACAACTCATGGTGGCACATTGTTGGAGAATAACATGGAGTTTCGATTTTTGGTTGATTTGTATATATAAAGATGGGAGTGAATTTGTTTATCTTGCTATTTGAAAATGAACCAAATAAAATTGGAGAATATTAGGTTAGTGTATTGCCGCACACCTGGGAAAGAACATTAGGCTACAAGTATTTCAGGAGAATAAGGAAATAGGTTTATCTAAATGTGTGTCAACATGAATTTACTAGGAGAGAGGTGTTGGGTTTAGCCCATTATAAAATATGTCTATAAATGTAAGTAGAAGGAATAAATGTAAATAGAAGGAACCAAAGCACTAGAGTTTTATTTATTTATATGTTTCAAAGCAATATTTCTTTTTCTTTTTAATTCTAAATAACATTCTAGCACTTTTTTAGATAAAATATTATTCTTAAAACAACAACATTCCAACATAATAATAATTCTAATAACATATTATAAGGTTAACATTATGAAGGTATAAATAATATTTTAAATCACATATAACATATAAATATTTTATATTAAAAAATTAGTGTTAATATAATATTAATAATTTAATTAATTTACTATTGTAAAGACACATAGACAAATACATAGAAAATTACCACACTACAACAAACACATATATAATACTAATTTTGTTTTGAAGTTAATAAAAAGTATAATGTAATAACCTAGTTAATTAAAAATCTAGTAAAATAAAGATTTTTAAATATTAACATGATTAATTTTAAAATAGGAATTTTTAATTAAAATAGGAGGGGACAAAAGAAGTAAAATAAGTAATGTCCAAGAGATAAAATGGAGAATTTCTTCCATTTCCCTCACTTTTATGCTTTCTTGAAAACTTGCTGGCAAACACACACATTTTTTTCTCATTCTCTTCTTCTCACAACTAGCTTTGAAGAACATAACATAACTTGTGCAATGTTCACCATCTTCCCAAATTCACCCATTCTTATTCTCTTCCAAAATTTCCAAAAACACTAGCTCAATTAACCCCATTAGACATGTTCTAACTTCTTGCATGCAAGGTTTCACTCCTTAACCCTCAATAAATTATCAAATCGTGTTGGGTCAAGAACAGCAGCAACATGGGAAAATGGAAATTTTAGCATATAGGTGTTTTGAAAGTGCACTCAAACAATTTTAAAATGTCGTGTATGTTGTTTGTTTGATCATTGGATGATTGTTGTGTTAGAAACATAGGAACTCTCAAGCTTTTGAGTAAGAATTGTAGTTTAATGTGTTAATCATGTCAATGTAGCAAATGTGCGTGCCTTGGATACTCTTTCACCCCCACCTTTGTAGTTTTGCCTCTGGGTGCTATTATGTAACTTAAGCTTTTTTCCTTTGATTGTTGTTTCAAAAACCTAAATATTTTTACCTCGAATGATTCTTTTCTATTTTTCTGCCTCTGATGTTGTCTTTTACTTTTCTGCCTCTGGTATTGTTCTCTTGTTTATGCCTTTGGTGTTGTTTCCTATTTGTTGCATATGATACAATCTTCCTCTCATCATGTTGCCTCTAGTCATGCTTTTATGTTTTCCAGAATTAAGAAGAGAGAATATAGTAAGTTAAGCTTTTATGAAAATTAAAGTTTAAAGTTTTAACTTGAGATGCATAATGTCTTTATGATTTATACATATTTATGAAGAAAATTATTTACAACTATCCCTCCTTTTATTTTCATTGCTCACTAAGATTTTTCATCTCACCCATTTGTTTTGGATTAGTGGATGGAGGATCATGAGATACAGATTTTGCATCAGAAGATTCCTTCGAAACTAATTGGAATTAGAATTTGATGTTTTTTATTCTATGATATAATCAGACATTTGTAGTTTCATTCCATGATGTAATATTTCATGAATCTATTAAACAAGTTGTAAACTATATTTATGAATGTAGTTTTAAGTTATGTTTGGGGATTCTAATTTTTTATTCCTTGTGATTTTCCTATGTTTTTATTAAGGTGTATGGATCCAGTTGCCATATTTTAGATAATTCATAATGGATCTTACATTTTGGTATCATTGGCAGATTGATTCAATAGGAATATGGGATATTAGAGTATGCATATTCTAATTATCATTTCACCTAATTTTAAGTTTGGTCAACTTTGTATTTTGTGTAGAGTATGCAGAATTATGGGTGAAGGATCCAGGAGTAGAGGAAGACAAAAAAGGAACTTTGCTCCTGAAGATAGTATGACTCCACCACCTACTGTTGAACCTTGGGATAGGGTGATGAAAGTTATTCAAATATAAGCCACATCTACCTATAATTTGGTACAGCAAATTGTAGTACAACGAGATGGCACTCAAAATGCCAAAATGATACTTTATCATTTTCTTAAGTTGGAGCCTCCAACCTTCCAGGAAAGCCACAATCCCTTAGAGCCATGAGTTTGGCTAGATGAGATTAAGAATGCACTTGAAATGGGCCATGTACTAAAGAACAAAATATGGCATTTGTTACCCATCTATTGAAGGGTGAGGCTGAATATTGGTGGAGGAGTGCAAGGACTTATCTTTTGAAGTGGCCTTTTTGCAAAAGTATTATCCAAAAAGTGTCATAAGACAAAAAGAGTTGCTGTTTGTGCACCTGCAACAAGAATAGATGTTTGTTGCAGAGTATGTTACTAAGTTTGAAGAAATGACAAAGTTTTCCCCATATGCCTAGTATGCACCCACTAAAGAATGGACAATAAATCAGTTTGAGTGGGTATTGGGGCCTAAAATCATAGGAAACATAGGCCATATGGTGCTAACCAATTATTCTACTATTGTACACAAGAGTTGCGTTGTTGAAGACAATTTAAAGAAGGTATAAGAGGAAAGGCAGACTATGTGGCAATGTAAGAGTGATTCTAGAAAATTTAGCCAATAGTTGAAGATAATAACTCTTCAAGGGAAGTAAAAGTAAGTACAGACTACCAGTTCCCCAAGAGAAAATAAGTATCTTAAATATGGCAGAGATCATAGGGGAGAATGCTTGGATGGAAAGCAAGTCTGCTACTACTATAGACAACCTGGTCATATGGCTCTTTCTTGTCCAATGCGTCAAAAACAAGGAGATTCCAACCCAAGAAAACCTAACATTGTGAGATTCCAACCTAACATTGTGAGAGTTTTTGCCGGAAAAAAAAGTGTTCGCGTGCGTGCGTGTACATGCGTGAGAAGTAAAATATAATTAGCAAAAAATAATATTGTATAAAACTTTCAAAAGTAGAGATATTTTGGACCAGAAGTTATTAAATGGGATGGAGGAAAATATACTATTTTTCAAACTCATCTCCCTCTCTTTATATAGATCATCCTTCTTCTTCAACAGAAAACGACTACAGCTTTGTTCACTGTCTTATTGACACCAACATTCTTGAAACCTCATCCTCAAACACAGAAAATGTCTACCGCCTCGTCCACCACCGCCTCGCGCAACACCACCACCGCCCGACGCTAACTTCCATCACGTCATTTTTCAAAACCCAAATTTCAACGTCCACCTGCGAAAATGGATTTTACCTCTCATTTTCACGGCGGTGATGGTAGCAGTCGTGTTAATGGTCGTGACTATCTACTGCATTAAGAAGACTAGAACAACACCGGCGGCGGAGGTGCAGCTGCCGGAGGAAGTTTCGACGATGGAAGCTATGGTGGAGAAAGCTCCAGAGTCGACTCCGGCTTGCTTTAGTCGTTCGTGGATGAGGCTGGTTTGACGGCACCAGTTATAGAGGGCAGATAAGTTAGATAAAATTAATCTTCAAAATATTTTGTACTCTTACAAAAGAACTCCATGTTTTCTGGTATTAGTATAAATTAATCGTTTTTTTTTTTTTAAGTTTTAAAGTTTTGTAGATGAATTTAATCTGATGAGATAAAAATTCGTTTTAAGTTTTAAATTCGTTTTAAATTAATTGTGTTAGTTGTTTTGGTCCAATGTTGAAGTGTCGCGTAAAGTTGTGGTGCGGATTCGTATTCCACAATTGTGTCCATCGAATCATTCGTTATATTTTTTTGACAATTTTTTTTATAATATTAATTATTTTTTCATTAATATATTTTTATTTATTATATTTTAAATTCATAAAAATTATAAACTAAACACAATTAATAATGATGTTTGAGTAAACGAAATTTATTTTTAATTATCTCAAAAGTAAAATAAAAATCATTTTCTTAAGAACCTCAAATAAATCAAACCAGACAATTAAAATGAGATGAAGGAAGTAATTGTTTTAAGTGGTGTAGTTGTTTTTAGGTGGAGTAATTGTTTTTTCAAAATCAATATAGTAGTTAATAAAAATAAGGCGGTCAAACTGGTGAAGTAGTTAATACAGTTAATATAGTAGTAACTCTTATTTATAAATTAATTGAATTTCAAATTAAATTTGAAATAATTAGTAGAGATTTTGAGAATATATTCATAAATGAACACAATAAAGAGTGGTTGAAAATTGAAATCAATATAGTTAATTAGTATCGGCTATAATGAGCGAAAGAGTGCTTCTTCTTATGTTATTTCTTCTTTCACTCTCATTCATCTAGGATCCCTTTCCACCGTTTCTTACTTTTTGTCAACAATTTCACCTCCACCAAAATAGTGAACAACTTAAATATTCCAATTTTAATTAGTTACAATTTTAGTTTCTAATGAATAGGTAGTAATTTTTTAGATGTAATAAAATAAAATAAAATAGTTTTAAATAAAAATAGCTAAATTATATAAAGATTATTAAAGTAACTTGGTAGATATAAATATTTTACTAACATACATATATAAACTTAATTTCTATATATTATCTATATAAATGAAAAAAAAAGTTTGATTTTATTTTTATGACTCTGAAAATCATATATAATATTATAGTATCATTTATGATTTGTGTTGATCTTTTACTAAATGTATATAGAAATTAAATCCAAACATAAATATTTTGTTGGATTTATTTTATTC
>JBBPBT010000460.1:3453489-3470019 GCA_037974875.1 Cicer bijugum | reverse complement strand
AAGAGAGATATATGTTTTTTATATTTTACTTTTTTGCTCTTATTTAGAAAAATATAAAATAAATTTAATATTAAATTATTATTATTATTATAATTATTAAATAAATTATGTTGAAAAATATATATTAAATAATGCAACTTCATCCCTTTTAAAAAAAGTAATATTATCCATCTTTATACGTAAAGTTTTCTTGTACAAAAAATTTTTGTACCATTTTATAAAACTCACTTCAAATTATAAAAACATAGATTAATTTTTTATAAAAATACACATAACTAAGGCGTAAATAAAATTATTTATAATAATAATTTTAATTAATAATAATAATCATAATTATTATAATAATAAAGGTGTAAAGAGTAAAAAGTGGAGTGGAATGGCGTAAAATGTGGTAATTATGATAAGTTTATGAAAATTAATTGGTCAAAATGTCAGAAACAGAGAGAAAATATGCGTCAGACCCATTATTTATTTAGAGGAGATGAAGTTCGGTAGAGGAATTAATGTGAGAGAGGAATGTCTGAAAATTTGTATATGAGAGAGGAATTAATGTGGAGAGTATATCTTATTATTGTAAAGATGTGATAAATCTAAAGGTTAAAAAGATAAATGTATTAGTAATCAACTTTTCAAAGGCAAGTTGTCACTTGAGAAGTGATACTATAAACAGAAAAAAGAACTACAATCAATTTATCTAATCACTTCACATGAGGGATACCGAAAAAATAGTGTTCGCTTGCGTGCCTGTACGTGCGTGAGAAGTAAAATATAATTAGTAGGAAAACAGCTACAGCCTTGCCCATTGTCTTCAAACTCATCTCCCTCTCTATATATAGATCATCCTTCTTCTTCAACAGAAAACAGCTACAGCCTTCCCCACTGTCTTCTTAACACCAACATTCTTGAAATCTCATCCTCAAACACAGAAAATGTCTACCGCCTCGTTCACCACAGTCTCGCCCAACACCACCACCGCCCGACCCTAACTTCCATCGCGTCGTTTTTCAAAACCCAAATTTCAACGTCCACTTGCGAAAATGGATTTTACCTCTCGTTTTCACGGCGGTGACGGTAGCGATCGTGTTAATGGTCGTGACGATCTACAGCATGAAGAAGACGAGAACAGCACCGGCGGTGGAGCTGCAGCTGGCGGAGGAAGTTTCGACGATATAGAAGCTATGGTGGAGGAAGCTCCGTAGTCGGCTCCGGCTTCCTTTAGTCGTTACTGGATGGGGCTGGTATGACGGCACCAGTTATGGAGGGCAGATAAGTTAGGTAAAATTAATATTCAAAATATTTTGTACTCTAACAAAAGAACTCTATGTTTTCTAGTATTAGTATAAATTTATCGTTTTTTTATTAAGTTTTAGAGTTTTGTAGATGAATTTAATCTGATGAGACAAAAATTCGTTTTAAGTTTTTAAAATTTAAAAAGTTTTGCACTCCTTCACCTGCCGCCGCCGGTTACCTCCACACTTGACTTAACTGATTTTCAATGATGAGGAGAATTACGAGCATGCTTTGTTTTAAAGTCCATGGAAGGTTGAAAATCACTACTTATTGATTCAAAGATTGTGTAAGTTGTTTTTATCAAATGTTGAAGTGTCATGTAAAGTTGTGGTACGGATTCGTATTCCACAATTGTTCCCATCGAATCATTCGTTATATTTTTGTGACAATTTTTTTATAATATAATATTAATTATTTTTTCATTAATATATTTTTATTTATTATATTTTAAATTCATAAAAATTATAAACTAAACACAATTAATAATGATGTTTGAGTAAATGAAATTTATTTCTATTTCGAAAGTAAAATAAAAATTATTTTCTTAATAACCTCAAATAAATCAAACCAGATAATTCAAATGAAATGAAGGAAGTAATTGTTTTAGGTGGCGTAGTTGTTTTTAGATGGAGCAATTGTTTCTTCAAACTCAATATAGTAGTTAATAAAAATAAGGTTGTCAAACTGGTGAAGTAGTTAATATAGTTTATATATTAGTAAGTCTTATTTATTACAAAATTGAATTTCAAACTAAGTTTGGAATAATTAGTAGAGATTTTGAGAATATATTCATAAATGAAAACGGTAAAGAGTGACCATCTACTGCATAAGGAAGAGGAGAACAACATCGGCGGCGGAGGTGTAGCTGGTGGAGGAAGTACTGGCGATGGAAGCTATGGTGGAGGAAGCGCTTCCTCCACCATAGCTTCCATCGCCAGTACTTCCTCCACCATAGCTCCGGAGTTGGCTCCGACTTCCTCTTGTCGTGCGTGGATGGGGCTAGTTTGACGGCACCAGTTATGGATGGTAGATAAGTTAGAGATAATTAATCTCCAAAATATTTTGTACTCTTACAAAAGAACTCTACGTTTTCTGGTATTAGTATAAATTTATCGTTTTTTAAAAAGTTTTAAATTTTTGTAGACTAGTCATCCGTGGATGGTGCTAGTTTAACGGCACCAGTTATGGATTGCAGATATGTTAGAGAAAATTAATCTTCAAAATATTTTGTACTCTTACAAAAGAACTCCACGTTTTCTGGTATTAGTATAAATTTATCGTTTTTTTTTCAAGTTTTAAATTTTTGTAGATGAATTTAATTTGATGAGACAAAAATTCGTTTTAAGTTTTAAAAGTTTTAAGTTTTGCACTCCTATATAAAAATAAAGAAAATATACATATAGAGTCGTCTAAAATCTTATTCTTTAAAATATTTACACTATAATACCGTTAATTATAGAAAAATATATAAAATAATAAAATATAATATTTATTATTTATTTATTCAACTATATACAAAATTAGCTTATCATAGAAAAATCTCACATAACAAAAGTTAGTCACAAGATTTATCTACATATATTCTAAAATAGTTTTAAAACCAAATTAATTATCTAAAGTTTTATTTCATTAAGAAAATATTTATTATAAAATTTGGGGTGTTACAATTCTCCTCTTGATTCGTATTTTGAAACGTAAGTGGACTTTACGAATGCTTGAGATGAGAAATTCATGAATTTGTAGTCTAGAAATATATGCAAGTCATGAAACCAATTAAATTAGTTGCAAAGGCAATAGTTTAAAAAGAGAATTTTTGTATGGTAAAGCTTAATTCTAATCTTAAATCTACTAAGGAATTAGGGGTTAGTATGGAATTAAAGGTTATGTGACTAAGACATTGAGGCAAGAATAATAAAAAGAATTTGATAATAATTCAATAAAAGAATTTAGTAACTAGGATCAAATTAGACACCAAGGTTGGATTCAAAGTGAAACTCATCCTTGACATTTTTCTTATTATAAAGGATTAATTTTATTATTGTTGTTAATTTTAAATATTATTTTCATCAACTTGGGAACTTTTTGTTCAATTTTAGTAATTAAATATAATTCTATAGTAAAATGCAATCCTTGAGTTTGACACTCGGTACTACTGTTTTAATTATTACATACAATAATTTCGTACACTTGCTAAAACGCTATCGTGTTTTTGGCGCTGTTGTCGAGGATTTCCACATCACTATTGAATTTAATTTATTTACTTAATTGAAATTTTTTGTTGTGCAATAAAATTTTTGCTTTTATTTTACTTTTAATTTTGAAAAAAATTGGTTTTTCTTTTATTTTCTATTTTTATTTGTTGAGCTTGCTAATGACATGTGCTAGTGGTTTGTCTCTTCTTTGTTTGAGATAACTATTCGCTGTAGAGTATGGAAGATTATAATGACGATATTCTACTACAATCATATGAAGAGTGTGATACTTGTCTTATATCTAGTATATGTCACATGATTGAGGAGCAAATCTTGAGAGATACATTTTTAAAATATCACCCTTAGATCCCTAGGTGTCACTTTTGCGGAGAAGGACATAGGAATGGAACTTGTTTTGATGACTCTGTTGAACTAATGAAATATGAAGATTTCTTTGTTGAACTAATCAATTTTTGGTCAAATTCTACCTCATAAAATTATATCCAAAGAATCAGATGACAAAGACTTTCAAATTACTGACGTTTGGTTAAATTCATGAAGAATAACATGGTTTCAATTGAAAGATTTGAAAGTTAATGTGAGAGGTTATTTGAGTAAGTTGTTAAGTTTGAGAATATGGAGGAGAAGTTAGTATTGTAGATAACTTCATTGTTGTGGTAGAAGAAGATAAGCAAGACGAAAAGACGAACGAGGAAAAGAAAAAAAAATAAAGCGATTGACGGAGTTCGAGATTCTATTTATGCCATGTTCATCAATGTCCAATTGAGAAGGACATTTATTTCTCAAGTTCATGGAATTTCTACCAAACAAAAAGAAGAAGAATGATGATGTGTTCTTCCTATCATATATGCCATCTTGACAATAGTTGAGGTATCAAGCTAATGACTTTAAAGAAGAGCTTCGTAGGAGGCAAACCACAAGTAGAGGTAACTTTTTATTTTTGCAATCTTATTTTTTTTAGTTGAATTTTGTTTCTTTCTAATTGTGTATAAATGTGCACTATGATGAAGAGTTTTTAAAAACTTGAAGTTAGTCTTTAACTATTTGTTTCAGATTTTGAAATTTAAACTCTATTTATTTGCTCATATCATTGCTCAATTTGAAGAGTTTCACTAATACATGCATTGTTAATTACTCCTTGGTTGTCGAAGTCTCACTTCCAATTTTTTTATTTATTTAAAAACAATTGAATAAATCTTGTAGTGGCATGTTTGGCATCATTTAGAGTGTTCTTACTCTTTCTTATTATCCTAGCTGCGAGCTTTTGAGCCAAAACACTTTAATTATTTGTTGTGTGATTATCCAAACATGTGTTATCCCTTCAGAAATTGCACTAATTATGACTTGCATCACTTGTAATTTATGCATATACTGAGACAATTTTCTTTGGTCGTTTGAGCCTTTCTAACTACCCTATAAAAAATTTATCCTTTGCTAGCCCATTTGATCCTTGCCCTTTTAATTCGGTTACTAGCCACACTACAAGCCAAATACCTGACTTTAATTAAATCCCTTACATGGAGTTAGGTAGAAAAAAAAATCTTGTCGTGATAAAGTTCTAAGTTTGGAGTTGCTCATGGGATAGCAACCTTTTAAGTTTGGGATGGAGATTCTCACAAAAAGAAAAGGAAAAAAAAAAGAAGAAAAAGAAAAAACCAAAAGAAAAAGAAAAAATAAAAGAAGGCAAAGTAAAATCAGTTTGTGTAAATGTATGTCTAACTCCAAGTAGTAAAGTTTACTATCTCAAAATGTCCTACCTTTACCAAAGCTCCATTACAACCCGAAAGTCCTCCAAAAGTGTATGACTTTGTTGCATTGTGATTGCTAACTATAATTTTTTTCAAGTCTATGGTAGCTTCATGCATGTTCTAGGATTTGAGTGATAACTTCATAACCCATGCTAAACACTTGAGAGAAATTTTGGTAAGAATGTGTGAAGAGAGAGTTGAATACTTGATGAATGAATGCTAAAGTATACCAATTGTGTTGTTTTTTATAAGCAACCACGAAGCATGATGAATATTTTGTAGTAGTTAGAACTTTGAGAATTGAGTTTGATTTGATTTGAGAAATTGAGTCTAAATTTGATTTTAACAATACCAAATCTGAAATTAATTGTTACTTGGGAACAAGCAATAGATTAAGTTTGGGGTTGTGATGACTCTTCATGATATGCATATTTTTCATTATTTTTAGTCTTATTGATCTTTTATTCATTACTTAATTTAAGGAGTTATTTGATAAAAAAAAATTATTGCAATTCTTTAATTTAATGAAATGTTTATGTTCTTATTTCCCTGATTAAATAGAGATTTTTTGGAGTTCTGCGTTGTTACTTTGTTTTAATGCAATGTTGAATTTTGGTGAGAAATCAACATAACCTATGTGGTGTATTTCAGCCATATATGGAGTTGTAGATTTTCAATTGGAGTCAAACCAAATGCAAATGCATGCTATGATCCATAGCTACAACTTTTAGGCAGACACCATAACCAAATTCGGACTCAAAAGAGGAGAAATATGCTAAATTTCAAACGTAAGGTGTTGTGCGCTTGAAGCGGGCTATAAGCACGTCTGAAGCGCATTTCGCGCTGAATCCACTACCAATATGCGCCTAAAGCGCACAACGCGCAGCAAAACACATTAAAACTCATTTTTCTCACTTTCAGACATCTTTTTTTCTATTGGAAGTTGGGAAATTTGTGCCCTAGCAGAGAAACTTAAAGATGTTCGTTTCTAACATCGTTGGATCACTTTTATCAGGAATCACTCATGAATCATTCTTGTAATTCTTATTTAATCCCTATCTTTTGTATCTCCATCACGAGTAACTAAACCCTATTTTTTAGGGATGAGTGTAATAAGATGAAACCCGTATTTTTCTGATTTGATTTCTAGTTATATGAATGAGTTTATTGAATTATTTTTCTCATCATTGTGCTTAATGCTTTTTTATTGCATGATCAACATTTAAATGTTCTATAATTTGTATTTTGAAATGGAAGTGGACTTTACGAATGCTTGAATTCAATAATAATTCAATAAAGGAATTCAGAAACAGCGATCAAAATAGACACCAAGGTTGAATTCGAAGTGAAACTTATCCCTAACATTTTTATTATTATATAGGATCAATTTTATTACTATTGTTAATTTTAAATATTATTTCAATCAACTTGGGAACTTTTTGTTCTATTTTAGTAATTAAATATAATTTGATAGTAAAACGCAATCCTGGAGTTCGACATTCGGTACTACCATTTTAATTATTATTTGTAATGATTTAGTACACTTGCTGAAATAAATTTATCATCTCAAGCATTTGTAAAGTCCACTTCCGTTTCAAAATAAGAATTGTAGAGCATTTTAATGTTGATCAAGCAATAAAAATCATTAATCACAAAGACGAGAAAAATAATTCAATCAAATCATTCATATAAGTAGAAATCAAATTAGAAAAATAAGGGTTTCGTCTTATTACACTCATCCCTAACAAATAGGGTTTAGTTACTCATGATAGAGATAAAAAAGATACATATTAGAGAAGAATTACTAGAAAGATTCATGAATTATTATTGATAAAACTGCTCCAATAGTATTAGAAACGGCAATCTTTGAGTTTCTCTGCTAGGGCACAAGTCTCCCAACTTCTCGATAGTCCAAAAGATCCCTAAAAAGTGAAGAAGAAAAAAGTGTTTTTAAACATTCAGTAGCATGGCATGCGCCTTAGGCATGAGATTTACGATTTAAGTGGACTCAACAGATACAAAAGGGGGGGAAATGTGCCCCAGGCGCAGTTGTTGCGCTTCAAATGCATAACTTCTTTTGGTTGTCATTTTTTGTATATGTCTCCTCTTTTGATTTTGAATGGGGATCTGGTGTCTCTATGAACGTTGTAGCTATGGATCTTAGCTTTAATTTGAACTTGGTTTGAATCCAATTGGGTATCTACAACTCCAAATATGGATGAAATACCCCACGTATGGCATGTTGATTTCTCACCAATATTCAGTACCGCACTAAAAAAAATGCAAAACTACGAAAAATCTCTACTTAATTAAGGAAATAATAACATAAACATTTCATTAAATCAAAGAACTAAAATTAACAAAATATAACAAATAACTACTTAAATTAACTAATGTATAAAAGATAAATAAGACTAAAAACAATGTAAAATATGCATATGATGAAGAGTCATCAAATTACATGAATAAGATATTTAGACCCTACCTTGATAAATTGGTAGTGCTATTTATAGATGACATTCTTATATACTCAAGAACCCCGACATGAACATGTGGAACATCTTCAGACAATCCTACAAAAACTCAAAGATATGCAACTATATGCTAAACCTAGTAAATGGGAGTTTTTGGTGTAATAAGCAAAAATTCTAGGCCTTGTGATCATTAAGGGAAAAGTGGCAGTGGATCCCTCTAAAGTAGAGACAGTTTTGGAATTGGAACAATATAAGAATGTAACTGAAGTCGGGAGCTTCTTAGCATTGGCAGGACAGTAAGAGATTCATTAGAAAATTTTCCCAAAAAAGATTACCCTATTGTGTGGGATCATGAGTGTGAGAAGAGTTTCCAAATATAACTTTAGGATTTGAGCTATACTATGATGCATCCTTAAAAGGTCAAGGTTGTGTATTGATGCAAAACAATTAATTAGCGACTTATGGTTCAAACCAACTGAAACCACCTGACATGAATTACTATACCTATGACCTGGAACTGGATGCCATAGTATTTTCCCTAAATATCGGAAGAAATTATTGATATGGAGTACATTTTGATGTCTTTAGTGATCATAAAAGTCTAAAGTAACTCGTTGATCAGAGGGAACTTCTTGAAGGATTATGATTTTGAGCTAAGATACCACCCAGGCAAGGCCAATGTAGTAGATGATGCCTTGAGTAGGAAATCACTACATATATCACATATGATGATTCAGGAATTGATATTGCTATAAAACATTAGAGATTTAAATATAAAGATGATACCTCTTCATGGGAGAATTCTTTTAAACTAGTTAGAAATAACTAGTTATTTAAGGGATCAAATTATACAATCCATATAACTAGATAGGTAGTTACAATCTAAGAAGGATCAAGACAAACTTTCAAGGGAAATAGATGGGAATTAAGAAAATGATATTAGAGGAAGCCCACAAGAGCTATTTGACTATTAACCCTAGAGCCACCAAGATGTATCAGGATCTTAAGAAGGATTATTGGTGGTCAAGCATGAAGAATGATGTGACTACCTTTGTTGCCCAATTCATGACATGATAAAAGTTAAATTGGAACATTAGAGGCCAAAAGATCTACTGCAACCTCAACAAATACCTTAATAAAAATGGAATTCTATTTCCATGGATCTTGTAGTGGGACTACCTCATACCCAGTCAGGGTATGATTCCATTTGGGTAATTGTAGACAAGTTGACTAATTCAACCTAATTCTTACTTGTTAGGACTTTTTGCAACACCCCTAAGCTAGCCAAATTATTTATAAAGGAGATAGTTAGATTACATAGGGTACCTTAAAGCATAATATCATATAGGGACTCCAAATTTACCTCCATGTTTTGGAAAGCCTTCAAAAAGTCTTTGGGGACTAGGTTACACCTCACTACTGCTTATCATCCCCAAAATGATGTCCAAACTTAAAGGACCATCTAGACTTTGAAAAATATGTCGAGGGCTTGCATGTTGGAGGATGGGGGAAGTTGGGACACATACTTGCCTACGGTAGAATTTGCATACAAAAATAGTTATCATGCTAGCATAGGCATGACATCTTATGAGGCATTGTATAGAAGGAAATGTAAAACACTTATATGTTGGTTACAGGTAGGGGACAAGGGGATTTTTAGGAGTAAGGTTATCCAAGAAACCACTAAGAGAGTGAAGATCATTAAGGGCAATTTTAGGATAGCCCAAAGTAGGTAGAAAATTTAGGGAGACCATAGTAGCAGACTCATAGAGTTTGAGGAAGGTGACCATGTATTTTTAAGGGTTACCCTTACTGTTAGCATTGGAAGAATGCTTAAAGTTAAAAAGCCTAGTCCGCACTTTGTTTGACATTTCTAAATTATGCAGAGAATAGGTCCCTCTTCTTATAGATTAGCTTTGCCACCATCTTTGTCCAATCTCCATGATGTTTTCCATGTCTCTCAATTAAAGAAAGATATTCCAAACCCTCATCAAATCTAGCACCATGGGTCTCTCCAAGTTAAAACTAACCTCACATACAATCCAATGCTAGTTCAAATTGTTGATTGGAGCATCAAGGCATTGAGGAAAAAACTAATTCCCCTAATGAAGGTTTCTTGGGAAGGATTATCTTCAGAGGAAGCAACTCGAGAGACAAAGGTTGATATGCATAGGGAGTATCCTTATCTCTTTCAATAGGTAAGTTCTCAAATTTTGACGATAAAATTTTATTAAGTGATCAAGAATGTAATAACCCACTTAACTAGAAACCTAGTAAAATAAATATTTTTAATTATAATAGGAGGGGACAAAAGAAGTAAAAAAAATAATGTTTAAAGGTCAAAAAGGGGAATTTCTTCCATTTTCCTCACTTTTATGCTTTTCTGGGAAATTATTGGAAAACACATATTTTTCTCTCATTCTCTTCTTCCGGTAACCAGCTTTGAAGAACACAACTCCTGCACTATTCACCATTTTCACAAATTCTCCAACTCTTATTCTCTTCCAAAATTTCCCAAAACACTAGCTCAATTTATCCTATCAAAAACACTAGCTCAATTTATCCTATCAAATATGTTCTAACCTCTTTCAAGCAAAGTTTCACTCCTCAACCCTCAAAAAACTATCAAATCATCTTCGGGTGAGGAAAAGAGCAACAAGGGAAAATTGAAGCTAGAGAGGAAGAAAACTGAGAAGAAGACAACCACTCTAATTAACATAAAACCAACAGGAACTGTCTCATAAAATAGTGAGTTATGTAACATTGAATTCTTTTAGCATGAGGGTTTTGGGCATTTATTCACTAAAATTATTTACTCTTGTCAGAAACTATTTTGGGAACATTTCGGGCTAGAAGAACTAAGAGCGTGAGGAAAATGGAATTTTTAGCATATAGGTACTTTGAAAGAGCACCCAAATGATTTTAAAATGTCACACATATTATTTTTTAGTGCAATGCTGAATTTTGGTGAGAAATCAACATGACCTATATGGAGTAACTCAGTTATATCTAGAGTTGTCGATGTCAAATTGAAGTCAAGTTAAGTGCACCTGAAAGCTAAGATCCTTGGCTACAACATGTATGAAGACACCGTAGCCAAATTCGGACTCCAAAAGAGGAGACAATTGCACTAAACGCCATATTGAAGATGAATAAGGTGTATGAATCAAGTTGCAATATTATAGATAATTGGTAATGGGTCTTACATATATCAACTAATTTATTAGAACAGTAGAGATGAATAAGAGAAAGAGAGAAGATCAGAGTATTGTATTGTATTCATCAAGGTCCATTCTTACAAGATCACATAAGTCATATTTATAGTACACTATTCTTGTAACTTTCAAATATATTAAAAGTCTACAATTACATGCACTAATAAATGGAGTGAGTGGCCTTTAACATAGTGGAATAGGTGACCTTTAACTATGGAAGTTATAAGAGATACGAGGATAGAAATTCATCATATACCGTAATTATACACAACATTTCCCTTGGATGTCCATTAAGGATACGCCTCATTAAAACTTTACTAAGAAAAAGAGTACAACATCCTTTCTATGGGGACTTCTTCTTTAAAAACCATTACTAGGAAAACCCAATGAGACTAAACATAGCTACGGAAAAAACTATGCATATTATAATTCTCCCATTCATGCATGAAATCATCTATAAGACAACAAATATCAATATTTTATAATAGATATTTAAAACTTTCACTTGACAGAGACTTTTTCATAATATATTTCTTTCATCTGAGCTATTATTGTACAAATATAAGTCTCTTATATGTGTGGAACCATACGCCTCAACCAAAACACATTTCAACTTCTCTCTATAGTGGTAAAGTTTTATTGCGAGAATTAGACAAATACATTGCATCTCTTAGATAGCAAATTAAATATTTGATGATAAATTGACATCAAAATAATAAACCAGAATATGTATAATTAGGAAGATACATCATTTCCCTCAATTGAACTAAGATACGGTACTTCATGATCAATTAGTTCTCATTAGATTACACAATAAATGCTATTTCTCTATGTAGAACAATATCAGCACTTTTTCTATATAAGCTTCATGTTTACAAATATATTATTCTTCAAATACTCAATTTGTGATATTAAAACAAACCTTTTCCCTTCCTACAAGAGTTCTGATTTTATATCATCAATATAAACATCAATTTTAGCGAATTTATTTCTAAATATTTTCTCAAAAATGGATAAATAATGTCATCCTTAATGCATATATTCTCTGAGACTTATTTATTTCGATTAAGTCATATATTCAAGAGTATGAATTTTATATCTCACAAAAATAAAGTCCTTCATGGAGTTTCATATAAGCATCATTATCAAGTGAGTCATATAAATATGTTGTAACAAATGGTTTTAGCTACAATCTTGTAATTGATATTTTGATGATAACAAAACAAATAAATAAGAATAATTATCCCTTAATTGTATTTGCTAAGTGTGCAAATTAATTTAGAAGATGAAGAAGTATATTAATGACTATATATTTGAAGGAAGCATAAATTATGACTAAATTAGAGATAATAATCTGAGTGTTTCTTGTAAACTACATGTTTTTTATGAAGACAAAGATCAACAATTATGATCAAAGCAACAAGCTCAAAAAGAAGTTCAAATATCTTCATTAATAAGCTTTAAATCCAAACATATTAGATGTTTAAATGTAAAGGTAAATGATACAACCAATACCTCAAATACATGAGAACCATTCATATTTACATATGCATATAAAGTATTTTCAAAAGTCAAAATTATATTAACAAAGTCTTAAAACTAATATTTTTGACAAAATACAAAAGTGTATTCGAATACAACATAGTGTATTTGAATACAGATGTTAAGTCACAAGCAAAAGCCTCACATTTGTATTCGACTACGATGATCTGTAGTCGAATACAAAACAAGTTAGTAGCTAAATATTTGCATTTGTATTCGACTACGACCTTTTGTAGTCCAATACAAAGTAAGTCAATGGCAAGTTTCACGAATCTATATTCGACTACATGAAAGGTGTATTCGAATACAAGGTGCAAATTTTGAATAAATCTGAACGTTACAAAGAGGTGTATTCGAATACACACATTTTGTATTTGAATACAACTGGAAGCAATACAATTTTGTAGATCTAAAATGACTCCAAATCATTGTATTTGTTCATCAAACCTCGAGGATCATTGGCCACGAATCTGAAGAGATGTTTATGGAGTATAAATACACCGTAACTTCATATCAAATATTACATTATCCTTGAATCAATACCTTGAATAACTTTGAACAAAATTATGATTTTTACAAAGTACTTGCATTTCATTTTCATATCATTCAGAAAGGTTCTCAAAGTACATGAAGTATTATTGGATTGAAATCATTATACTTCTCTTTTATCCTTATTCTAAATCATATTGTATCACTTATAGAAGAAAGTAGTACTTTCTTAAAGTAGCTAAATCTAAGATAGTGATGTGCTATCTTAGAAGTATTGTTAGAAGTTTGTAGCAGAAATCCCAGGGTGGGAGTTGTCCATTTTCTGACAATAAATGGATTAATCTCTTATGAAGTGCAAGAGAACTGGATGTACCATTGGTTATAAGAGGAACCAGGATAGTTCTATTGTGTTCATTTATTTACTGCACTTACTTATTATTAGTCACTATATTAACCCAGAAAATTCAACTACCATATCGTTGAAAACAAGAAAATTTCCTAACACCTAATTCACCCCCATCTTAAGCGTACCTCTGTACTAACATTTCTAACATAGATTATTATCACATAATAAACAAGTAACTATGTTTACTAATAGAGCATTTCATAATATAGCAATAAGAAGTATTTCAATAGGCATCTAATAATCTACAACTCAAGTCAAAGTGTTAAATAAAAAGGAAATACAAGTCAATGATTAACCCTCTAAAGACAAAAGATAAGAATACTACGATGATTATCTCCCTATGAATAAAGACCCATGTTGATCCTCTAACTCAAAGGTCAAAAGACGAAAGTTCTATATGAAGCTTCTAATAAATTAAATGTTTTGGTATAAGTTAGATCCTCTAAAGAACAAAGAAAATCTACTACATAAGTTCACAATGACTCTGAAGAATATGTTGAAGTTGTGTATGACTCTGATAAATGTGCATTCAATGCACCTCTGATGAATCTGTTAAATATAATGTCACTATGATAATCCTATGTTTGTTGATTCTAGTAAATTAATTGATCGTTAGGTCAACATTTCAAGTTAGCACTCTAATAAAGTCAACACCCTGATAAGAAGCGCATGACATCCTCTGATAGTGTCATTCTCTAAAATATGTCTTCTAAATAAAAGATACGTTGATTTAATTATGAGTTTATATATATATATATATATATATATATATATATATATATATATATATATGTCTTAAAGGCTAATTTTCCTTTAATCATGATTCAAGATCTCCAATGGTAACATTTTAAAATAAATTCATTTCTTTGTATTTAAGTAGAAACTGATCAATATGAAACACAAATAAGAGATAATTGAAAAGGAAATGTGTTAAATAGAATTTCTATAAAAGCCTATAAAAAGAAAAGAGTGAATGAAAAATCCTCTTAATATAGAGTTATTAGAATTGATAAAAATCAATCCATTTATTTTATACACTTTAATTGATATAGAATTTCAAATATAATATTATCTCAATGAGAGTTAGAGTCCTAGAAACAAGTTTTGTGTTAATTTAGGAACTAATTGGAATTGATGTAAATTAGCTCGATAGTGGCAACAAATCTTTCATCCATAAGAGGTAACTAAAAAAGTATAACAATACTCATGAACTTCAATGATAGCTTGTTAGAAAGTTGAGAAGGGTTCTAATAGTGATAGCCTAAAGAGGCTATAGAAAAATGTTCAAAGCCTAAAAAGACAAAGTAAATAATACTTCTATGATATTTTTTAAATAGTGAATTAAGTCTTTGACTGTACTGATGCAAAATTTCTCTCTAAGGGGAGGACTAGATGTAGCCACATTATGTGGTGAACTAGTATAAAAGTCCTTTTGTCCCTTCTCTCACTCTTTCTTTGTTACTCTAATCTAAGTTCTTTATGATTCAACCATATTTTGATAAATATGTTTTATAATCGTAAGTTGAATGATTTGATAAAGAACATATATTTTGTTTATGTATTTAACTTAAGTAATATTTAGAAATGTATGTGTGTAATTCCACTTTAATTGCTTCTTTCCATTTTCAAAGTATTTCTTTGTATATAATCTTTAATAGACTTTTATTCATGATCATCATTATCATTTATCATATATAGCACCATATCATATGCAAAACTAATGTCAACATTGACTTTTTTTCGGTTACATCGTATTCAATTCTTGACAAATTATTGAGATCCATTTATTTTCACAAGTTTGAGGTACCTGGCCAGTTCTTCTAGTATTTAAAATCAATTATGTCAAATATTCTTTGTAATTTTCATATCCTCACTTGTGTATCTTTCTTTTTAGCTCATTTATTTATATAAGGATTTTTATCTTTGGAACCGACAAATATATTGTGCTTCATGCATGGGTACTGATTTGCAATGATACATTGTCCAACAAGCACTTCAATTTTGATTGGAGTATTAGTAGCAAATAATTGGTTTCTCAAACTTTTCAAATGGGTTATCTTTTGAACTTTTCGTTTAACTAGTTTGTATGAGGATCAAGATGAGATAATACATTTCAATAATCATTTCTAGTTGCTTATTTTCTCCCCTTAATAATGGGAATACTAATTCATCAAATGATAATCAACAAACTCATTTGAAAAAGTCTCTAATATGTTGGCTAAATATACTCTATCACAAATGGAGATTTCATATCCTATATTTAATCCCAATATTCATTTATGTCTCATATTAATGTATTATATTGGAGCAATTAAAATATACCCAACACGTCAACACAAATATTTTACATGGGGGGTATTAGGTTATGAATCCAAAAATGATAATACATTAAAGGGAGGACTTACATATAGTAACTTGTTGCCTTGATGTGAATCAATATCTTGAAATACATTGCATATTATAACTAAAAATTTTAAGGTACAATCTAAGTATTGATCTGAAATTCAACATTAGACGTCTAATGAATGGTTATTCAATTCCATTTTGGTGTATGAACATATGCTATACGATGTTCAATATCCATTCCAATACAATACTTATAAGAAACATGACTTCTTATGACAGAGACCCATTCTCTAAAATTGTCAACTTTCTTGGATAACCAGTAATACACAATTATTTAATTGAAGAATCTTTTAGTTCTTGATCAACATATGTTCGCATACATTTCCAATTATTTTTTACACTATAATAGATTTGAGATGGTTCAACTGGTCTTTCCAACAACAATTTAATAAGATATATAAACTTTTAATTTACAATACGTGTTTCAATTATTCTGATTCATTTGAATCAATAATGAACATTTATAATTTAAAAAGAAATTCATCAAATAAAATCATATAATAGATATTCTAAATATTTGATTTACCTTATCTATTATTATATGCATATATCAAAGACAATATTTTGCATAATAAATGAGAATACAAAATTTCCTTAAACAAATAAAACTCTATAAACCACAAGTATATATTGTATCAATATAACTATAAAATAAAATAAATTGAGATAATTTTATTTTCTCATAAAAAATTGCTCAAAATAAATTCATATAAAATGAAATAAAAGGTTAGAATTTAAAGATAGTAA
>JBBPBT010000460.1:3426815-3436928 GCA_037974875.1 Cicer bijugum | reverse complement strand
TTTCATTAATTAATAGCAAAAAAAAAAAAATCGCAACACAAAATAAAATAAAATAAAAATCCCAACTCCATCCAACCAACTTCACCAACAATAACACTTTCATTATTTATTTTATTTTCGAAAACAACGATATGATAACATTTCTCAATATTAAAATAGTAGTTGTATTTAAAATAATAAAACTTTTACTTTTTTATAAAAATAAATCTCGAATTTATTAAATGATCCCGTCTTTTTTCTCTCTCATAATAAGTAAAATATTAATTGGTTAAAAAAATATTTAAAAATGAACAACGATTTCGATTAATGGAAATAGGGAAGAAAAAAAAAAGTAAACCTTTAGAATTTGATGAAGGTGATCATGTATTCATTAAAGTTACCCTTATTCTTGGTGGTGGAAAGGTGTTGAAGGTTAGAAGCTCGGTCCTTGTTTTGTTGTACTTTTTCAAATTGTACAAAGAATATGCCCTTTTCCATGTCTCTCAACTCATAAAGTATATTCCCGACCCTTATCAAATCTTGAGTCCTTAGTCTCTTCAATTGAAACTAAACCTTATCTACAATCTTGTGCCAATTCAGATTGTTGACAAAAGTATGAAGACGTTAAGGAATAAGACCATTCCCTTATTAAACGTTATCTAGGGAAGATCATCACTAGAGGAAGTGGTAGTGTTCCAGCAAGTTCACTGAATCTTTGCAAGTAATAATAAAACCGTAGTACCAAGTATCGAACTCAAAGATTGCGTTTTACTATCGAATTGTATTTGATTACTAAAATTGAACAAAAAATTTCTGAATTGATTGAAATGATATTTGAAATTAACAATAATACTAAAATTGATCCTTTAATATAAGAAAAATGTCAGAGATGAGTTTCACTTCGAATTCACCCTTGGTGTCTAATTTGATACTAGTTACTGAATTCCTTTATTGAATTATTACCGAATTCTCTTTAATATTCTTGCCCTAATATCTTAGTGACATAACATTTAATTCCAATGTATCCTCTACATTATTGTGTAAAACTCAAACTACAATAGTTGAGTATAATTTGAGTAGATTGTAAGAAATCCTTTTAAGGTTAAAAGGTAAAGTGTAAACTCTTATCTAGAGACTGATAGGAGATTGTTTTGAAAACCTTTTTTGGTGGAAATGACTTGCTGTGTAACATATCAATGTTGATCTAGAAAAGTCGTCTAAACTAAGATTGTTCTCTATTTTGAACATTTAGTGAAAATCTCACAATTATGAGGACTTGACGTACCTCAAGTTGGGTGAACCAAGACATATCATTGTGTGGTATTTCTTCCCTTATCTCTATTTAATTTAAGTTTGATTGATTATCAAGTTAAATACATAAACTAAATTGTTGATTTTAACTTATCAATCTGTTTTGTATTTTCACAACCAAGATCAATCCTGAGTTAAAATCTTAAGTTTTTACAGGAAATTTTAAATAGGTACATTTAGAATTCAAACACCCATTCCTTTTAAATTGACATTTCTACTTCACACCTCTATCATACAACATCATTTGTTCATTTGATGTCATGATCTCAAAAAAAAAAGTGTGCTTCTGATACAATTTTGTAATTCAAAGAACCATCTGATGTAGCATCCACCATAATTCTAGTGCTAGGCTTCAAACAATTACAAAATATTTGTATTTGAGCAGTGTTGTTATAAGCATGATTGAGGCATCCTGCTAGTAAACTCTTGAACCTCTTGTAAGTGTCACAAAGAGATTCTCCTTCTTTTTGTTTGTAACCAAAAATCTCTTGCCTTTTTCTAACGAACATAGTTGGGGGAAAGTATTGTTCCAAGTACTTTTCTTCAAGGTTAAACCAATGGTGATGCTATTGGAGGGTAAAGAATTAAGCCACTCCTTAGCATCATTTTTCAATGAAAATGGAAATAGTCTCAACCTATTGCCTTCTTCAAAGCAACCACTCACCTTCACTATTTCACATAGTTCAAAGAAGTTTATGAGATGTCTATTGGCGTCTTCGTTATATTTATCAGAAAAATAAATCTCCTTCAACTCTCGGTACAGAGCGGGACTTATTTCGAACTTGTTGACTATAACTAGTTGGTTATGGATGGCCAACCGAACATGGTTTCTATCTCGATTCCAATACTCGTTGATGGTACGTTCAGGTGGTGGCGGATCACCCATCTCCACAAATATGAAGAAATACCTCAAATCCTCTTCTTCCACTACTAACTATATTTTCCCTTTCTACTTTCTCGAGTCGCCTTTCGATTTTCTTTTGCAGTTTTTTTGATTTCTGGATCAAAGAGAAGTTCAACTAAGGACTGACCTCGCATACATGGTTAGACAAATTGTGAGTAGTAAACATTTTTATAAGAAAAAAAAATAATTAAAATAAAAGTAAAATTTTTATTGCAGAGCAAAAAATTTCGATCAAGTAGATAAATTATAACTCAATAGTGATATATCAATCCTCGGCAACAACGTGAAAAACTTGATAGCGTTTCAATAAGTGTACTAAATCGTTGCAAGTGATAATAAAACACTATTACCAAGTGTTAAACTCAAGGATTACATTTTACTATCGAATTATATTTAATTACTTAAATTGTACAAAAAGTTTCTGAATTGATTGAAATAATATTTGAAATTAACAACATTAATAAAATTTACCCTTTATTATAAGAAAAATGTCATGGATGAGTTGCACTCTGAATTCAACCTTGATGTCTAATTTGATCTTAGTCATTGAATTCCTTTATTGAATTATTATTGAATTCTCTTTAATATTCATGCCCTAATGTCTTAGTGACATAACCTTTAATTCCAAACTAACCCCTAATTCCTTAGTGAGTTTAAGATTACAATTAATTTTTACGGTACAAGAATTCTCTTTTAAAACTTCTTCTTTTACAACAAATTTAATTGGTTTCATGACCTGACTCTATTCATAGACTACAATATCGTGAACTTCTCATCTCAAGCATTCGTAAAGTCCACTCACGTTTCAAAATACGAATTGTATAACGTTTTAAAGTTGGTCAAGCATTAAAAAGCATTAAGCATAAATATGAGAAAAATAATTCAATAAACTTATTCATATAACTAGAAATCAAATCAGAAAGGTAAGAGTTTCATCTTTTTACACTCATCCCTAGCAAATAAATTTTAGTTACTCATGATAGAGATAGAAAAGATACAGATTAGAGAAGAATTACAAGAAAAATTCATGATAAAACTGCTCCAATGATGTTAGGAATTGTCGTCTTTGAGTTTCTCTTCTTGGGCACAATTCTCCCCACTTCCCAATAGTAAAAAAACATATATAGAAAATGAGAAAAATGTGTTTTTATACATTCAGCAACGTGCTACGCACTCCAGACGCATGATTTGTGCTCTGGAAGCGCTTGGTCAGTGTTAGGTGAAGTAGAAATATCAATTATAAGGAAGGGGGGGTTTGAATTATAATTGTCCATTTTTAAAAAAAATTCTGCTTTAAAAATAAGATCTCAGGTTACATGGCTTGTTCCTTCGTGATGAGTTTGTAATGTGTCCCATACTTCTTTAGCAGTCTTGCATTCATCAACTCTTTTGCATTCTTCTCTGCTCAAAGCACACGATAAGAATAATTGAGCTTTAGAGTTTAGGAGTACCTTAGATTTTTCGTCTGCTGTCCAATCTGCTTCTTTTTTTTTAGTAGAGGTTGAACCATTTTGTTCGACTCTTGGTACAAAATCTTCATCTGTAATGATGCGCCACATTCCTGTATCTTGAGATTTCAAAAACAGTTGCATTTTTCTTTTCCAGAAATAGTAGTCTATGCCACAAAAATAAGGTGGTCTATATGATGACCCTCCTTCAGCAATGTACATATCTTTTGACATTTTTTTTAGATCTTTTCTCTAACACTTGTTAGGTGTTGAACTTTTGAGACCAAGCTCTGATGCCAATTGAAGTAGAAATATCAATTATAAGGAAGGGGGGTTTGAATTATAATTGTCCCTTTAAAAAAAAAAATTCTGCTTTAAAAATAAGATTTCAGGTTAAGATTGATCTTTACAGTGATGAAGATCAATCTTTACTTTGTAGAAGATCAATCTTAAGTTTGCAGAAGATCAATCTTTAAAACAGCAAGATCAATTTTACCAAAATGAAATCTGATTGTAAAGCATAAAATAAATAGAGATAGAGATAGAGAGATCACACAAGGATATATCACGGTTCACCCAATCCGGGTTACGTCCAGTCCTCACAACCGTGAGATTTTTCACTAAGTGTTCAAACCAAGACCCTTCTTGGTTTTCATGGATCAATCTTGATCTTTACACAATTCCTACCCTTCTACCTAGAAAGGATTTCTACCTTACTGTTTGTAAAGACTTTAACAAGCTGTCTTTCAAACGTGAAAGGATTTTGCAACTTACTCAAGATTTGACAAAGCAACCTTGAGTTACAAAGTAGTGATTTTGAGGCTATTTAGAATTTGATATTTACTCAACTCTTGTTTGAGAAATATATTCTATGGATGGACATCTATTGGGAATGATTACAACATAGAAATTAAAACAAAACAGCAAGCTATAAGAAAAGGGATTGAGACACTTGAGTATGATAAAAAAGATTGATCTTTTGCTTGGTACTGATTGTTCTATTTTGTTCTTCAGTTTGCAGCTGTATTTATAGAGTTCCAGAAAGCTTAGGACAGCTAATATGGCCGTTGGAAAAGGACCAGCTGTCATAAAAGAGTTGTTGAGAAAATATGTCATAACTTAAGATTGATCTACGGTATCAAAAGATTGATCTGCTGCATCAAAAGATTGATCAGGATTGATCTTTTGGTCTGTGATGAAACAGCTTGTTCCCAATGATCCGTGTCAGTTTGTCAGCCTTGAGTACATGCTTTTCTGTCATGTGTGCAGGCTTTAGAATAGTTCAAATCAGTAGTGTACTTTACTACTTGTAGCCTTGTACTTGCACTTGCTTTATATGAAGAATGATCTTTGTATTATGCCTTTATTAAAGCATGACTTGATTCTTTAAATTCTGAAATGAGTGTGATGTTATATTGTTCTTTTGTTGATCTATAATGAGAGTATAGGCTTAATGAGGTTTCCAAGATTGATCCAAGTATGTTAAGATTGTTCTTAGAATATACATATTGATCTTTGTCTTTAAAGGATCAATCTTTTGTCAATCTTCATTCTTTAAGGATCAATCTTTTGATACCTATCTTGTTTAACACACTCAAAAGCACATGTTAAATACCAAAACACTTAGAATCATAATTAGAATTCTTAATTAACTTTTTGTTTGTTTTCATCAAAACATTAAATTGAGATTTTTTCTCAACATTAGGAATGTCAAAATGCGCCCAGACGCAAGTTTTTTGCTTTAGGCGTATAACCTCTTATGTCTGAAGTATACTGCATTTTTCTCCTCTTTTGAGTCTGGATTTGGCATTGGTGTCTTCATGAAAGTTGTAGCTATGGATCTTAGCTTTCATTTTAACTTGGTTTGACTCCAACTGAAAAAATACAACTCCAAATATGGCTGAAATACTCCACATAGGTCATGTTGATTTATCACCAAAATTCAACATTGCATTAAAACAAGAAAACAACGTAAAACTACGAAAAGATATCTACTTAATCAAAGAAATAAGAATATAAATATTTTATTAAATCCAAGAATTAAAATAAAAAAATATATCAAATAAATCCTTAAATTAACTAATGGTTAAAGATAGATAAAACTAAAAATAATGAAAAATATGCATATGATGAAGAGTCGTCATAAAGCAACATGAAAAACTGAAGTTGACATGATGAATGGTTATGTCCACCTCTTCCAATATGTAAGCTCTCAAATTTTGAGGACAAATTTTTCTAACGGAGGAAAGGATGTAACTTCCATCTCATTAGTTTAGAAATATTTTCAAGATTTAAATAACAAAGATTTTTAGAAATTTATTAAACATTAATTTCCTACTTTTACCAATAGTTAACTAATATTACAAGTGGAAATAGAGAAATTGTAGTTTTAATAAGTCCTAGTGTCAAAAGAGGAAATATGTCACTTCTCACTCTCTATCTCTCTCTCAAGCACACCACTAAGCATGACCTTCATCTCTTCCATTACCAGCTACAATTATTTCTCTCAAAACACTCCAACACACAACCCCTCATATATTATCATCATCTTCATCATTTCTAACTTTCCCTTCCCTCCCAAAATCCTTCAAATACAACAAACCTCTAAAGTCCTCTACCTCCACTCTAACTCCTTGCATGTTCATTTCCTCATCTCAAAATCCATGAATCATCCAAAACAACACTAAAGAAAGATAGGGAGCAGACTAGGGGAATCTATAAATTCGAATTAGTGCATAAAAAGCAAAAGAGTTGAGAAGGCATGCAACTTCCACAACCCAGCTCGAATCAAAGGGATTTCTTCTTGGCAAACATTGAGTTCTTTTCCTATAACAAATTTTACTTTTTCACGTGGATTTTCTTGGCTTGACTTTAATTTCAATTACTGTTAGAAAGTATTTTCTAGGTTGGGCAGGATGGGATTCTAAAAACTTAGAGTGAGGAAAAGCTGCGAGGTTTAGCATGTAGCAAGTATTTGAAAATCTATATTTAATTCTTTGAAAATCATCCATTTTGCATTTGTTGTGTGGCTGAATGTTCTATGTTAAGATTTAAGTAAATGTAGGTTAAATAGAATAGACTAATTACTGAGTTAATGTGTTTCCTAAAACTTCTCTGAACGTTATTCTACCTATGATTTTGCTTTACTCTGACTGCTTTTGATTCTTTACTATGGCTGCCTCTGATTCTTCTTTATTTTGGTTGCCTCTGATTCTTCTTTATTATTGATCCCTTTGATTCTTCTTTATTTTGGTTGCCTCTGATTCTACTTTAATATGTATGCGTCTAATTCTTCTTCAATATGACTGACTTTGATTCTTCTTTATTTTTGGCTATCTCTAATTATGATTTATTTTGACTGCCTCTGATTCTTCTTTATTTTGGCTACCTCTAATTCTTCTTCGTTATGGATGCCTCTCGATCAAGTCTTCTCCTGACCATGTTGCCTTTGGTCCAAGTTTTTCTCTAACCGAGCTACCTCTAGTCCAAGTTTTCCTCTGACTAAGCTGCCTCTGATCCAAGTTTTCTCTTGGCTGAACTGCCTTTGGTCCAAAGTTTCCTTTAACAGGGCTATCTCTGGTCCAACCCTTCCTCTAATTAGACTGCCTTTAATTCAAGACTACCTCTAATTAAATATTCACTTTAATTAAGACTTTCTCTGATGAATGACTTGAAGCTGATGTAGCTAAATATCACTAGAAGGGGGGTTGAATAGGGATTTTGCTGTTAAAAATAATTTTTAAATGTTTTAAAAAATATCCTCTCGCTGTGGATGGCTAGCTCGAGGATGAGAGTTTTCAAATTGTCATATTTGAGTTGAGCAAAAGAGTAAGAGTAGAATATGTGAGAGACACACACAATTTTATACTGGTTCACTCAAAGATGGCTACGTTCAGTCCTCACACCCTTGTGAGATTTCGCTAACTTTCAACCTCACGGCAAGGATGATTACAAACTGTGTATTCTTTAGCTTCACCAAGCTTACAATCAATTTTCAAATATTTCCAAGTGTAACTCACAAGGAAATTACAAAGTGATATGAGAGTGATTGATACTAAATACTTTCTCAAAGGATTTACAAAGATATAGTGTAGGATCAAAGAAAATATGAAGTGAGGATGAGTGTTTTGCTCTTAATAGCTTTAAGATACTTGATCTTTTATGCAAGTGTGTTGTGTGTCATCTGATGGAGAGCTTGTTTGCATTTTATAGAGTTCCAAGCTCTTTAATGACCGTTGGAACTTATTTCAAACATTCCAAGTTTTTCATCATAATTACAGAACAGCCATTGAGTCTTTTCTAGCCCAAGCAGCTCTCATCCTCGCGCATGCACTTTCTTGTAACTTGATCTTGACAAGTCCTTATCAATTCTCTTTTATCAGAAGTGCAAAACTGTTTCTTTAACCATATGAGCTGCAACCTTTTCGAAATCTTTAAGGTATAGGTTGATTTTAGCTTTTGAGGTGATGTTGACAAGAGAGAGAAAGCTACCTTTTACATATGACATTCACATGTGGTTTTCTATTTTTGGCTTATTTCTTGTTGCCTTTCTCTAACTTGACTTCTTCATGTATTCATTCGTGCAAGCACAATAAATGGTCTGATTTTAGCCTTCGCAAAAGCTTGATGGGTTGCTTTCAACTTTGTTGAACCATCCTCAGTCTAGTCTGCCATCCTCTAGATTCTAGATCTAGCTATATTCATCTTTTTCCTTTGACCTTCTGACTTTTGATTTCAAATACTTTATTTATTCATTGTTTGACATTGTTGTGCATTTGAATAAAAACATTAGTTCTGGTGAGGGCACAAATTGTGTAGATCTGAAGATTTTTCAATTCGCAGGCCATCCTCATGGTTTTCAATTGCAACAATTTTCATCCTCAGATTTGAATCGTATTCTTCTTCCTTTTGCCTTAATGATTAACAACCTATTTTCTTATATTAATACACTCAAGAGCATATGTTAGTCATTAACCACAATCATAATCTCTTAAGTAATTTTGTCATCATTAAAATCATTTGAGAGATTTTATCTCAACAGAAGCTAATCTTATCTTCTATTTTACATATTGTTATGTTGATGATTAAGTTAATTACGTGCATTTGAGGTGGTAATGAGATATGAATTGCATACATGAAAACACAAATGCATTGTATTCGTAATGACATGACATGCATGGTCCAATGAGGTTATAATGGGACATTGAGGATTGTTTGAGACATGAAACAACAAGTAAAGGAAGAACAATCGGGACGTTAGATGGGATCATGGTCAGACCAACTGTACTAAGAGGTTTTCAAATATCTTGGTGATCAATATCAAGATAATTGAGGAATCTTTTTTGTACTTTAAGAAAAAGAAAGAAGACATACATATTTTTCATACTTGAGGAAAAAAAAGGAATACAATATTTTTCAATACTTTAAAGTAGAATAAAAGTAAAAGATAAAGACTGTTTTAAGAATAAAATTCATGTTCATATCATGTTTTATGTAACATCTAATGAAAATAATTTTGAATTGTTCCTCCCTTTTCTAGAACTCGCAAAGATTATTATCTCACTCTATATTTCCTTATGTATTATAGCAAATAAGATGAGCTAGACTGGATCCAAATCAAGAACCAGAGGATATAATCTTGCTTTTATATTTTGTCTAAGAATTGATGTATTTTGTAATTTTGGTATATTAGAGGATAATCTTAAACTATATATTTTGTAGTTACAATTTATTTCAATGATTGTAATTTGTATTTATATTATTTTAATTATGTCGAGTTAGCATGAATTAATTTATTATCATATTCTAGATATATGGCGATAAATATTACACCAATTCATCCCTTTAACAAAATTAACAACTAAATATTAATATTGATTATTTCAACAATAAAAAATCATTGTTAAATGGTGATGAAATCTTCATACTAATACTCATAATAACCCAAAGAAAATAATAAATTTTTAATGTTATTATTATAATATATGTATATTATTCAAATTGAACTTTATTTTAAAATATATTTAAATTTATAAAAGTAAAATCGAATTTGCATCCCTTGCGGCATACGGGTTCACATACCACTTTAGTTATATATACTACTATTTTACTTTTAATTTACATATAATGAGTATAAAAATTTGTATGCACATGCATTCGGTTCCATTTTGTCATAAAAAGAAATTTGAAGAGAAATTGTAAGAACAAATATAACAGTAATATTATGACATTATTTGATTAGACGTATGTGTAAACTTTTTACTATCAATACATATAAATCTGTAACTATTTTGTGTACATAGATCTCACTATTAGATATTGTACCAAAAACATATAAAAGATCTTTCTCCAAAAAAAGTTAAAGATCCTACCTCTATTTTATTGTAAAAAGATCCCACTATTATATCATAATAGTATAAGACTTGGCCCCCTTCTTTTCAATTTCAATGGGAAAAAAAAATCATACACTAC